>JAGDQP010019320.1:0-30663 GCA_022664845.1 Lepisma saccharinum
GTGATCAAAATTCGAGGTATAACACTTAATCAGCGAACACGAGAGAAAATTACATTCAAGGATATGTTTAAGGTAGGGAAGGGTACGTATAAAGGTAAACAAATCGTTACACCGAATCGTATTCTGCGAAAGGCGGACTTTCGTGTCGTTTCTAAATCTCAGGTGAAACGCCATGTTGTTGTGCAACAGCATAAACGACGTAAATTAAATCCTGTTGAGAGAAAACAATATATGACGGTTCCCTATGGATTTCGGGGTTAAGAACAAAACGTGAAAGTAAACACATGTTTATTTTTTTATTGGAATACTTGTTTATTATATACATTTATCATTGGTGGTCATAGTAAACGACTCTTCCCCATTACAATATTGGTGTACAGAAATACCATTAGCTATGTATCTTAATGGGGTGGACAATGTAGTTAGTCATACGGTCGGTATCTGTAGCAACACATTTTGGTTCCTGCAGGTAAAAAACAAAAAGTTTTGTAACAATGTTTATCTGAATCTTCGAAAAACATAACAAAAGAGTTTGTGGTGGTTCTCACGTGGCACACTGTCACTCAGCGTTGTAGTGGGGGATGCACTACACTATTTTGTTTATATGAACTTTGTATCCTGTTTGTTATGCAACAGGGTGTTGCACTATGGTAATTGCAATGTCAAGGGATCTATGTTGATCTTGATATGTATACCTTCTTGTAACTGTTTGTCACTAAAACTTGTATACTGTACGTCAAGCACTGTATTTGTTTATTATGTAATAAAGATTTTTTCTTTAATTACAATCGTTGTGTTTCATTTATTAATCCTGATCCTTCCTTGAAAATAAAGCTCCGTGTTGATAGTCCTTTGTCCACAGCACATCGTAAATTGCCTGAACATCATTGTCATTAGCAATCATCCCTATATAGGTACGTATAAAGTGTTCTACGGTGATGGTTTGCTCAGGATGCATAGCAACAAGTATATTGTAGACGGAATGATATGTATCAAAAAACGCTAACGTATCCAAAATTTCCTTTCGTACGTCATCTGCTGAACGGTTGGTACAAGCATGTTCCTCATCAGCATCTTCCACGGGAATACCTGCATAACAATACATGCATGCCACAAAACAGGGAGGTATCCATTTATCAAGGGCCTGTAAAACGCAATTGACACTTACGTGTGTGTTTGAACAAGTACAAGTCGCCATGGTGCTATGGAACTGAGTTCAGTACCTGTCGCCGACGTTGCTTTATAGCCATTACCAGCCAATCAACAAGCTCAATTGCACTTTGTGTTTTAGTATTAACCAATGAGATTACAATAAACATTAATCATTTGCGAACGTGTGGTACACTCAGAACTACGTGGTGAACATCACTTGCATACGGCAACTTTGTATTCGTAGCTATCGATTGAAATAGTTACGTCAGCAAACCATGTTGCTAACTCCAACATTTGTCGTACTTTTAATCTTCATCGAAAGTGACAAGCGTCATTGTCTTATGTTGATTAAAAAACTTAATTTTGCTACTATGCACTCATTTTACACAAGTGCTATCCGCTTCCCTCCACGACCAATTACAAATCTATATGCGTGATTCATTACCAAATTCTAAATCCGGATCTGTGCTTATTATAATAAAATCCATGTCCTGCCAATCCAATGACCAGATTTAAATTAGTTTCTGTTTGTCAAATCGACTATTAGCTATTCATATACGTGGTACAGTATTACTCTATGCATTTGCCTGTGTATTAGACACGTGACCTATCATTAGCTCATATCTCTGACATTTATTTTGAATATGTAAATACGAAAATGTCCACTATTGCTGGCTATTAGTGTGTTCAATTGTTTATTCTACCATTACATAGGTGGAGTATTTTGATTAATCAGATACATCGTTGAACATACCAATGCTGTCGTAGCTTTAGTACAGATGCATAAACCTATTGCCGTTGCACAACTCTGGTAATGCCCACTTGTTCATCTACGGAATGATTAATATTCGTAATTTACGTTGGAACTTTTAATTACTCTAATTCAAAAGTAACATTCTCAAGCGAGAGATGCTCATGCAGTGTAAACTCTACTAAACCGCAATGCCGATATGTCCGCTGTTATTTTCCCTGTTTGCACTGTACAGAGTTCCCTTGCTTACACCAATACTCAAGCATGCTATACCTTGTAACGTATATGACCCATCTACAATGATCCTTCACCGTGTTGGACACATGTAACCAGCACGACAAATACGGCCATATTCCCTTAAGGAGGCTTTATTTTTATTTCTATATACATTCTCGCTTGACATATTACATTTGCTTCGTAAACACGAAAGATACAAGCATTGGCGTATTCGTTTCCCTTGTGTCAGTTTCCTATAGCCGACTTGTGAGTTTTTAGCAAGGGTTGCCAGCTGACAGTACGCCTAAGAACGTTTATTCTTAGTTATTCAAATATCCATGCTGTCAGTGTTGGCGTCGGTTCATCAAATAGAAAGATACATCCATTGTCTTTCATGCACATTTTAATGTCTGGTGAACAGCTTGGGACGTTTAGCTACGAAGGTTGGACACCACGCAGTATGATCGAACACGTTTCTCTACATTTGTGTTTTACTATTCCTATTAGGCTGGTAAAAATAAAATTACACTCCATTCTACAATCATCCCTTTAACAAGGATTTTATTTTCCCGTAGTGTACATGTCAAATTGCATTATACGCATTGTCCTATATTCTGATGACTGTGATCGCCTTTTCTATAAAGTTGACATTAGTTATCTACCCACTCAACCATTGCTACAGCATTCCCCAGCATAATAGCGTATTTATAAATTGTCAGCATTGCCCGCCAGAGGGTGCTACAACCATCAAAAAATTATTCATACAGCGAAATAATATTTTATGTTATTGCCAATACTATTTTATATTGGTCAACGGCCATTCACAATTCCGGAAATTGTAACAATTTATCTAAAGACCCATGACCCGTCAGGTACTGTTTAACTAATTATTATTTTATATTTGTAGCGTTGTCAACGTTTAACTACCATTCACAATCCTATGAGTACACCAGCCAATTCCGTACGACCACTAACGTTGGTACTTGTTAACACTTAGTATGCTATTCTTATAGAGCTAATAATATTCAACACGTTTATTCCATTAAAAGTATTATCCCTCTGCGTGAACTAGACTGCTTGTACAACGCCCCCAGTCTACCCTTAGCAAAGCTGATAAATGAGCTGCACCTACCTAATACAGACATACACTGTTCATGTTCCTAGTTGTAATTCTAATTACCTTCCAGTATCGTAATCCCCACCATCAAAAAGATTCCCGGTTCAATGCATGCATGAAAATATGCAACAACGCATGGCTACATACCCACGGGGACTGGCAAGCATCTTGCATATACACACGATCGCGTTGCTTGCTTCACTGCAATGCCATGAACAGGTTAAGATCCTCCAGCCAGAACGAACGAAGGCGGAAATTGACGATCTTGACCGAAATTAATATACTATATATTACTCCGACAAACATTATCCCTTCTCTTAACATGTCCGATCAACAATATATATTTATTTTCTTCCTTTTTCGGGTAACATACGTTCATGAACATCATTCATCTTATTCACGCTTCAATACCTGCTCTGACACATCCCTTGTCACTGGACAGACTGTTACGACCCCTTTATTCTTCAGCCTCAAAGTAACCGCCAATCTCCCATTCTTTATCTTTTTCTTTTTAGAAAAACTGTCAACTTTAGTGTTGTAGTCTTCTTCCAAAAAATGACAAACGACTGCGCTTCCCCCACTACGTAACACAGTCCTTCACAAAACCATCCATCAACGTATTATCCGTCAGCGCTGTCACCCACTCATGCTCTTTTACAAAGCATGCCCCAAGATCATCAATCTCGCCTTTGTGTACAATAATCCTACATGACAGGTGAACATGGTCGTTTTGCGAACAATAGAGGCCGTATTTCAATGGACACCCATAAAGTGGGCCACACTCTACTAGTTGAATCATAAAAGAAAAAAGAAAAGAAATGAAGAAAGAAAATAAAATTACAAGAAATACAGCTCATTAGCACACAACATAAATCACCTTAGCTTAAAGATATCAAAAAGGTCGAACGAAAAAACTAACAAAAAGAAGTCGGGAACAAAAACTAATCCCTTCATAGAAATACACATTCGGGGTGACAAAGCGCTCTTGAAAAGCTGGATCCTTTTGTGTTACCTTCGTAAATATTCCTGCCCGCTGCTCGCATCTCCCCCTCCTTTTCCTTTGAACCTACTGCACTGCTTTCACTCAATGATTTGCTATTTCGAGTTCTCGTTTTAAAGTTATGTCCTCTCTCTCTCTCTCTCTCAAACATAAAAGAAAGAAATTCTTAATACAAACCGGATTTTGCCCTCAAAGCCAAAAGTTAAACTAAAAAAAAGGCTTTCTCAGAGAGAGACACTCATTTCCTCTCTGCTTCTCTCTGCCTAAAGGAAACGTAATATGCTTCTCGCTCGTATAATCTCATACAAAAGGGTAAATTGACAAGAAAAACATGTGAAATCACCATATCAATAAAAGATTATTAATGTACGTTTGTCGTTAAGCAAATTGCAAAGTAACCATAAGAAATGACCTACAACTAAACACGGAACCGAAAGAGGAAAAGGGGGAAGTGGGGTAAGAAAAAAAAAATCAGAATAATATTTAACATCCTAAATACATATAATATAGCGCCATTTAAAATGTAAACGCTCTGAAAAGCCGGGGGGTTGTCAATGTCACCCTCAATTAATAATCGTAGCATACAGACTTGTAACAAGGCGCTGTGTGATACACTATCATGAAATTGCTAATATGTCCTAACACATAAGCTACAATATTAAACTCGTATATTACCGATCATTAGGAGATGCAAATCATGCGGTATCTACAAAACGTATACACAATTAATAGATCTGATCATTAGTCTGTTATTCTACAAACACAATGGGGAAACAGCACACAGATACGGATCAACTACATATAAGATAAAAAATAGCTAAATACTTGCACAATTGGTAGAAAAAGTCCTTGGATTGTAGCTTAAACCAAAAGGGGGAAAAGAAGGTAAACATAGCGTAATAACGCAAGTAACGCATAAGCGCAGGTATAAAAAAATACCCTAAGGTGCCTAGTAGTTTCTTCTCTCCATTTAGCGACTATAGGAAAAACAACCCAAAGCCGACTACCCTGCCAGAGGTTCGCCAATGGTTCCCTCTCAGTGTCACCAGACGAATGCCTCAATAGTACAGTAATGAAGGCTGTGGCCCTTACCTTCACCAGCCCTTTACGTATCTTGCTTTCTAGAGATCCATAGTAATGTCTCATAAGTGAAACACAAATGTGAGGGTGCGGGCTTTCACACTGACATAATTAAGTGTTGCCAACTAGCATTTTTACTCAAATTATGATAATTATCTAGAGTTGCCAACACTGTTTTGACGTATTATACTCTCTTGTACTCTACTAAGCAGCCATTTTGGAGCTAGTAGAAGCGTTTACAGTAATTTTGAACGTTGTAGAATTTACTTTTACATACTTTTTTCAATTTCAACATTATAACCAGTATATTACGTACAGTCTCGGACTGTGCAGGGCCGCAATCCCGGCTGGGGCCCCCACCCTCAACTTCGTGTTTTTTTTATATATATACATGTTTTATCCTTATGCAAGTATCTACAACATAACAAAAAGAACCACGAAATTCGGGCCTACATCAGATGTACGTCACTGAGTATTCACACAGACATCAGAAAGATAACTGTAGATCTTACTATGTCCAGAAGGCACCCAATACCTTACGGGCTCCTTCCCGAAAAAAAAAAATACAGTAACGTTGAAATAAGTATTTTGGGCATTAGCAAATTTATGAACGCTGCTATGATTTCTCGTGAAACTTAAATATACAACTTCATTTTCAAGTTGACACTAAAGACAAAAATAGGTTTTTACTTAAAGATTAGCGGTCGAGTTATAATGTATGATGAATTAATTAACAATACCGTATGTTAGTTAAGGTGTGTGATAGATTAATAATACCGTATGTTCATTACAGCGTGTGACAGATTAGCTTAATTTTTAAGATTGAGTTCGGTTAAAAACACATCTTTTTCATACGAAATTAATTTAAAATAAGTCATATACGAAAAAACGAAACTTGGGTTAATGTGCAAATTGTGTTAAGGTAAAAAAGTCAAATTTTGCATGCTGAGATTGGGTTAAAATAAACCGTGTACGTGTATGATGTTAATATTATGTGGGGTGTGACTAATATGCATTATGTCCTTCACATTAATCACGTAAACGTTTTCGACTAATTAGCGTGCGAAATGTAACATCACATGACCGGTTTGCGCCAATTAGCATGCAAGTGTATTAAAATTCATTTAAAATTAAAAAAAAACTGTAAATGATAAAAGTCATGCTCTAATGTGTCCCTGACCTTCATGAAATACTATCCCGTTATTTACTTGAATTGTGTTTTTTTTTTTTTTTTAGGTAATCCACCCAAGACAGAGAAACCCTGTCTATCTCGGGATGTAAAAATGGAATTTTATCGTACTCTATATATTGTAAAGAATTATATCTCTATATCCTTCCGTTTGTGGTTCATTAAATTTTTACACTTTTTCTTTATAAAATTCGATTTTTAAACATAGTCCAAAAGATGTCACTCGAATGTTGGTTGTTGGTTCGTTTCGTTGTGCTTTTCGCGGCAAGCAAATCCCCAAGTTTCATCTTTACAATAAAACATGAACGTTTAATTACTTTTTAAATCGTAATGCCCTATTAAAATCACAAAATCTAATAAAAACCAATTTTTTTCAACAAGAGACAGTTCTACCCAATAAAACCCATTGGACTGAGTTTTTTCATAACCCTGTCAGGAGCATCATGTTGCCAACACGGCAGCGTTACACACACACACAGACACACGTTTCACTTTCTAATCAATGTGCACTAGTTATTATAATGTTTTATTATAATCTTTGTGTATTATGTTTTGGACCCATTGATTCTCTAATTAACAAATAATGAAACAGTTAGAGGATTAACGTGCCATGTTACATTTTGCCTTTCATCTTCTTTTACAAACAAACTTGTTTGTCTGTGTATTATATCCCCTTCTTCGCTTCTGAATCTCTTTAAAATGCGGTGTTGTAGAGCAAGAATAACACATAACATTTTCACCCGCCACCAGAACTCATTTTCTCGAAAGATGTAACATCACACCTTTATCCCTAACCGCTTCAATTATTAGCTATATAAATATACAATTTACTCTAAATCTACAAATGTAAAATCTATACGATTACATTATTAGAACATTCGCTAATATCGCTACAGAGTTTCTTCCTATTGAATTTGAAATATTTCCGGAACTGAAAATGATTTGTGGTTAAATTGAAAATTCCAGAAGACAATATGAATACATTTTAAAAAGGAATACATTTTAAATACTCCATTAATCCTTTGCAATACCTGAGAAATTTTGTGCTGAATGTTTATTTACATTAGTTTATTACATTTTATATACGGAAGTAAATCTCGGACCTTGGAAAATTGTGAAGATAAAGCATTTTCGAAATTACTAATTTTATTGTGTCTTAACATTCTTTAATGAGTAATTCTCGTTGGGAAACTCTCTCTCTCTCTCTCTCTCTCCCTATCAGCAAAATTCGTCGGGCGAAAGTTGGGCCAACCGCGAAATGGTTATTCTTGTTATATATTGTAAAGTATTCAGCGTTAAATTGCATCTGAATAATTTGGAATTTGTTAAATGGATAAATACATTCATAAATGATTAATTACTAGAACCTTAAATAGTGCTACTGTATAATAATAATAATTAACAGAATTTAATTTTTAACTGGTCACTCGAGAAGTCAAAAGTAAATAGAAGAAAATGTATTGGCTTAATCACAGTGCCAATCCATGGTAAGATGCCGAGTAGCGATAGCGAGAATAGATGCTGGACAGGTTGTTGTTGATTTTTTTAAATCGCAATTAATATGGTCTACTACTGTTCATCACAACTTAGGTTTCTCAAATATTCAGCCCTTCTGGATCGGCCCTGTGAAGTTTAACCAAACATATGAAAACAGGATTTTATTTTCGAAAAACATAATAACGCTGTGCACTTATGACGTCAAAATTCCTCGTTACGTGAAACGGAATTGGCCAAACGGGAAGACAAGAGATGGCCAAATCTGGATAGAAGATTATTCGGATATAGGATGGATAACTCCTCATCGGGTGATGGATATTAGTCCAGTCATTAGAGACATAAAAATGGTGTTTTGGTGCAAAAGATTGAGGAGTTTTGAAATTTCGCAGAAGTGCACCGTTGGGGGCCCTAACTATAAGGCTAAATTTGTGACCTTGAGGCACCGGCGTTCGTGCCGTCATCTTGAAAAATGGCGGCTAAAATGCAGTTTTTAGCATAGATCCTGACATTTTAGATTTTTTTTAAAATTGAAAATTCAAGTGGATTTGCAATCTGAATTTTCTACAAAGTTACTTATATAAAAATTTTGAAAATGCCGCCATTTTGAATAAAAATTACGGGAAAGCATCTATATATATGTAAAGTATGCCCAGTCCAAACCTCTGAAGCCAGATAAACGAAATTTGATATACTGATGTATCATCAAGAGTAGATTACGGGAAAATTGCACTATTTGGAGAAAATCGTCATCTTCAATCCAATATGACGGACAAATCATATATATATAAACTTTACGCTTCAGACACATTTTAAGTTTGCTTTTGAAAATAAAGTGTAATCTTCCAAAGGAACTCCACGCCATTTTACATCTTCTATTTATTTCATCAGTCAACTTTGCATTCGATGTTTTAAGCTGGCCTAGGTAAACATACTCATCAACTATGCCTATTGTCTCTCCGTTAATCTTCACTTCCTTCTTTACAGCATGTTGGTTGTACATTACTTTTGTTTTACTTAAGTTCATTTTAATTCCTATTTTTGAACTCTCGTTGCTCAGTTCTTCCATTCTTGTTTCTAGTTCTTCTGCACTTGAAGCAAACAGGACTATATCACCAGCGAATTGTAGGTGATGAAGATATTCGCCATTAATTTTAATTCCAACAATTTACATTGCGAATCCTCTCAAATTTTCAATTTAAAAAATGTTCTCTAAAACCTACAGGAATGGAGTTCTATGCTAAAATCTACCTTCTAGCCGCTGTTTTTGAAGATGGCGGCGAGAGTGGCTGCCCCCGATCCAAGGTTATAAATTTTAGCATTATAGTTAGGGCTCTTAAGTGTAAAATTGTGCCAAATTTCAAAACTTCTCAACCGTTTGCACAGAAAAAGTACCTAATGACTGGACTATATGGGGACGTCATGTAATATCCGGACAGATAGCGGATAATTTTCGGATGTCGGCTAATATTCGGATGACGGATAAAATCCAGATGGTTAAATGGATACCGGATAATTTGTCATCTGGTTGTTCGGAAATTTTGGCTATCCCAAGAAGACAACATAGAGACATCTCGTTTTAGCTCGACTCACTATCCCAAGAAGACAACATAGAGACATACTGCAGGATTTGGCTCGATTTGGCTCGTTTTAGCTCGATTCGACTCGAAACTCGAGTTAATTTCGAGTCGAGTTTCGAGTCAAGTTGGACAATATTTGTCGAGTCGAGTTGCCGAGTCGAGTTGAAAGATTTCTCTTACGAGTCGAGTCGAGTTTAGCGAAAACTCGACTCAAACTCGCTCGTATCCATCCCTGTCTCTTTCGTTCTTTCTTTCTTTTTGTCTCTCTGTTTCCCTCTTTTTCTATCTTTCTGTTTCTCTCTCTCTCTTTCTTTCTTTTTTTCTTTCTTTTTGTCTCTGTTTCCCTCTTTTTCTATCTTTCTGTTTCTCTCTTTTTTCTTTCTTTCTGTTTCTTTCTCTCTTTCTTTGATTTTTCTGTTTCTCTCTCTCTTTCTGTTTCTCTCTCACTTTCTTTCTGTTTCTTTCAATATTTCTTCAATTCCTTCTCTCTCTCTTTCATTCTGTTTCTCTCTCTCTTTTTCTTTCTTTCTGTTTATCTCTCTTTTTGTTTCTTTCTGTTTCTCTCTGTCTTTCTTTCTTTCAGTTTCTTCTCTTTCTTTCTGTTTCTCTCTCTTTCTTTCTTTGTCTCTCTCTTTCTTCCTTTCTTTCTTTCTGTCTCTTTGTTTCTTTCTGTTTCTCTCTCTCTCTCTTTCCTTCTTTCTTTCCTTCCTTTTGTCTCTCTGTTTCCCTCTTTTCTATCTTTCTGTTTCTCTCTCTCTCTTTCTTTCTTTCTTTCTTTTTGTCTCTGTTTTCCTCTTTTTCTATCTTTCTGTTTCTCTCTCTTTTTTCTTTGTTTCTTTCTCTCTTTCTTTGATTTTTCTGTTTCTCTCTCTCTCTTTCTGTTTCTCTCTCTCTCTTTCTTTCTATTTCTTTCTCTTTCTTTCTGTTTCTCTCTCTTTCTTTCTGTTTCTTTCTCTATTTATTTTATTCCTTCTCTCTCTCTTTCTTTCTGTTTCTCTCTCTTTTTTCTTTCTTTATGTTTCTCTCTCTCTTTCTTTCTGTTTCTTTCTCTATTTCTTTCATTCCTTCTCTCTCTCTCTTTCATTCTGTTTCTCTCTCTCTTTCTTTCTTTCTTTCTTTCTGTTTATCTCTTTCTTTCCTTCTTTCTTTCTGTATCTCTCTCTTTCTTTCTTTCAGTTTCTCTCTCTCTTTCTGTTTCTCTCTCTTTATTTCTTTATGTCTCTCTCTTTCTTCCTTTCTTTCTTTGTTTGTTTCTTTCTTTCTTTCTGTCTGTCTCTCTCTCTTTGTTTCTTTCTGTTTCTCTCTCTCTCTTTCTTCCTTCCTTTCTTTCTGTCTGTCTCTCTCTCTTTGTTTCTTTGTTTCTCTCTCTCTCTTTCTTTCTTACTTTCTTTCTGTGTGTGTGTGTGTGTGTCTGTGTAGAGAAAAAAGGAGGGGTGTTGGTGATTTCTTTCTACACGTTCAGGTTGTTTTCAATTTGAATTTATGTTATTTAGGCAGCTATGGCTCAGGACGACGCTCAGTTTGTGTGATAAGTTTAAAGAGATTACCATAGTAGTCTTCCAATTTCCAATGTAAAGCTGAATCAAGGAAAATGAACATATTTTTCTTTAACCGAACCGATGGTAATGTATAGTGTTTTCTTTTAATATTTTTTGGCTTGTAAATGCAATTAATTTAATGTTATTTTTTTACTTTTTTTTAGATTCTGTGGAATAAGAATGTCTACCAACGAAGGATGTATTTTCATGTGGCAGGAAGACATCGTCAAATCCCATAAAGATAACTTCACTCGTATTTCTGAAAAGTATACAAATGCAACCAATGACAAAAATGGGAACAGATCCAAAATTATTTTTAAAATCATTTTAAGTATTGAAAATTATTTGAGAAATAACTTTGACCAATCGTTAGCCGAGCTTGAAGACTGCATCAGAACCTTGAGCCAATCACAGAAATACTTCCGTGACGCATTTATTCAAGGCACACAGCACGTCATATGTGAATCAAAGACATTTCTTCTGAAGTCAATGCGAAAACCAATGAAAGTTCCTGCAACCGAAGACTTTTCTGAGCTTAGCCCAAAAATCCAGGGTGCAATCGTAGGGTTAAAATTAGCAGTACTTTTGGAGTATGGCGCCATCAATTACAACCGAGCTTTGAGGTTAGCGTACATGGCGTCATTGTCGGATGTCATGGAGCCAGAATGGGAATATCTTGTAGGGAAATGTTTAAGGAGAAAACGAGAATATGAAAATATGTACGGAAAACCATCAGAAACCGAGGTAGATTCACTTGAGATGGCACATGAATGGGACAGTAAAAACAGTGTATATTTAATAGAGCTAATCCTAACATATTTAGATGTTGTACATTTTTATGATACACAGGGAAACGAAAATGAAGTGTTCGATTTCTGCAATTTCCAGGGAGGGGGAAGAATTCCTGATACGCGTAGATTCCTCAGAAGACTGTTTTTAGACGCACCACAACCACCATAAGCTGTATATATCGGTAAACAGAACCAAGGTAGATTTTTGCAGAGAGGAGAAAATTCTAACCACCACCCGCAACGAATCGAACACTGTGATGGACACAGAAATGAGAATGAAGTGCAAGGTTACATCAAGAAAGCTTCGGACCTTCTAGATAAAGTACTAAGTGGAGAAAATCATTCGGCTACAAATTATGCGCGATGTGCTAAAGCTTTCCTATCGCCACGAGTTGGAAACATTGAAAAGGCTGGACTTTGTATCAAGAAGGCACTAGAACTCGATCCTAACAATGGAATGGTTAATCACATTGCTGGACGGTATTTTGAAATTACAGGGAATCATGAATTAGCTTTAACACACTATAGGAAGGCAATTGAACAGGGTGTGTACGAAGCCGAGTTGAATTGCATGGAGTTGATGTGGATTATGGACAAATCATACGATCGAGCCAATGATTTAAGGAAGGCAGTTACTAAATATCCGGACCAAGAGGCTTACCTGCAGTGTTTTCTGATATTTCATCTGTATATGTCGAACGAGAAGTTAAGCATAATCATTAAAGAACAGAAGGAGGCGATGCATATGTATTGTGGTTTTTCTATACTTAAGGTAAGTAATAGAAATTTTCTGATGATTTAAAACCAAAGTTTACTGAATGGACCTTTTATTTACTTCTGTATTGTGCTAGTGGAACCTTAGCAATTAGCATATCATACATCCAAGTAGAACTTAGGTACAATCGTGAAACTTTTATTTTTAACTCAGTTTCCCAGGCTTTCTAATATGTGTATAGTGTTTACAGGTAGTCGGAGGGGTGGGGGAAGGTCCTTGGAATGTTTACAACCGCGTGTTGGAGCTGAACTTGGGAGAAAGTGGGATTTTTTAAAGAAAGAAAATGAGATCGTTTATAAAAATATATTTAAAAAAATATTTATTGATAAGCACATAAATTAAATTTTTGGTAGTAACGAAACTTTGAGATCGACGAGGAATATTTGCTTTCGAATTAGGTATTAATTTTAGTTATCCATTCATTTATTGTTTGATATTAAATTAATTTTGGAAATACCGTTGTCATTAGGCAAATATTATTTTGTATGTTTTAGAGGGACTTGTACTCAATTATCTCTCATTTATTCATATCAAATAATTAACGCTCACTTTCAACTACGGGTGAAGGGACACGCAATTTACCGGTAATTGCGAAGGTATCTTCCGCTAACTAGATGAAACTTGTTGCCTATGTTCATTCTCCGAGTATTTCGTTGATACTGAGAACCTTACTTTCTCATTGCATCATGAGAGTAAATCATTTTCTCATTTTAAACACGCGTTTGACAGCTTTGATGGATGAGACTTGTTATTTCTAACAAAGGAAGAAAATGTTTTAAAAACATGTTCCTTTCCTGGAAAGAGAACAAGTTAATTCTCTGTGATTGACATGCCGGTATTTTTAGCAAAAGAATGCCTCTTTCCCTCGCAACAAATTTCCATTGGATGTTGATAACCCACCTATATTCTGGAAAGTTGCTCTTCTCCGAGCATGTTCACTGAGTTCTGATTAGATAGTAATGTTCTACATGCTTCTCTGTTAAAAGGAAGAGTCTTGCCTTCCAGTAATAAGAGAACATAACACGATAAAGTTCATGCACTGTAAGCTAATATGAATTATTTTTCTTTCGTAAAGTTTTAAGTTTATTTTCTTATACAGCGTTCCATTAAGTTAAAACTTAAAGCGGAATAAGGTTCTAGCCCTTAATAAACTTATAAGGGTCAGTTCTACAATCGACCGCTAAACTTCTAGTCAGCGCTAAGTTGAGGCCAAAATCAGACTTGGCTCAACTTAGCGCTGACTACTAGTTTAGCGGTCGATTCTAGAACTGACCCTAAAGCATACAATATTGTAAATAAACAGTTAGGGAAAAGTTTACGTTCAGTTTAAAAGCGAGATGGCGTGCAAACACTTTTTTCGGGAAAGTAAAATTCAGTTAGTAAAATATATGAAACTCTGCTACGTTAACAGAATAATATTCTGCGCATCATCGAATTTCCAAGTGCTTGTTTTCAAATAGAATATTCTTCACCAGAAGCTGAACTCGTAAGGAAAGTAACATGGATCTTTAGCGTTCCTCGGAAAATAACGAGGTCAAGAACAAATGTATAACAACTATTAAGGAAAGTGTCTAAGAGAGCTGTCACGGGATATGTTCAGCATTCGTCCACATTCACCGAGAACTTTTCCTAAACGTATTAAGTTAAAATAAAATGAAGTTTCCTGAATTATTTTGATATTAATAAATTAAAAAGAGTATAATTAATTGCTAATTCCTAAAAAAAAGCTTAAAACTCCCTTACTACCAAACTTTGATCCAAGGAAATTCAAAACAAAATGGCATGACAATCTTACTTAGCCTTTTTTTTAGTTTTTCCAAGGTAAGGTCTAAACATGCCATACAAAGTTGTTTGCATTCCTAGAGTCTCCTTAGACCGTGTAGAAATACTGCAAACTTGTTAGAAAGTCCGGGAAACTGAGTTAAAAATAAAGGTTCTACGATTGTACCTCCTCTGCTCATGTATACCTGTTTCCAACACATTTCTGTGCCTTATATCGATGTTTGTTGCCTCATTCTTTGTCAGTATGCCAATAACAGTTGCGTTCTGTTCCTATGTTTTGGGAAGTGCGAGTTGTTTACAAAGTGGTAGTGGTAGTAAAGCCAGTTGGATTTTAAAATTATCCCTTTTCTGTCAAAATTATGATATAAATACTGCATTATTGTATAATAGCTTTATATATTATGAATTTTATTAACATTTAAACTGAAAGTCGCTGAACTTCAAAGTTTAAATGAACTCACTTTCCAAAGGCGTTGCAACCTAATTGTCACAGTGGGCTAATATTTCCTAAGGGGGCACCTCTACATATACCAAAGAGTATCACATACTTCGTCCTTATTCAAAATACTTCAATGTTTATTGAACCAGCGTTTAGTGCATAGTGCATCTGATATCGTCTAGCTTGTTTGCTCGACCCCTTTCAAAAATAAATATATTTTTAATATTTAGATCCCCTATATGAGACCAATTCAAAACGGATATTCTTTTCATGCCAACAAATTAATTAACGACGGCCATTTTTATATTGAGGCGTATCCCAAAATTTGTGTTAGTAGATGTTTACGCAAATTGCAATATCTGCGCATTGGTTTATCATAGTATATTAAAACGGTAAACATTCTTTCCAATAACATATGCTTGAAAATTTTAGTCGTCTGCATGAAAAACCTAACACGTAATCGAACCGAACAAAATGTTATCCAATTGTGATTGTCAAAATAGAAAAAAATCCGGTTCTCAGGGCACGTTTTTCTACAGGAAGGGATTGAATATTAAAGTCTTGTACAGTATTACATATCAAAGTATATTGATGGTATACAGAATATGAAGGCCGATTCATATTTCCTTAATTTTTTTTGAATTTTAGAAAATCAAAAAAAATATATATATATTTTATGCATTGGAGGCCCAATATCTCTGGTGAGACAAAATATATTTTTTTCACGCGACGGTAGAAATTTCAACTTTTATAATTCTGTCTGAAGAGAGTTAGAAATTTCCAAATTGTTGATGAATGATGTTCTAGCACGCTTTTGTAGGAACATTGAAGACCCGTATCTGTGATAGGAGATCAGATAGAAATCTAATTTTTCTACAGTTTATACACTTATGTCAAGAACAACTACAGCTGAAATTCAAGTTTGATTCTTGAATTTGAAGGGAGTTACAGATTTGAAAATTGGGGATGAATAATGCTTTGCGTACTTGGGTAACTCGTATAAAGAATGGTTCTTAAAAGAAATATTCTGTATTACTATCAGAATTACAATTTACTACTGTAATGACGATTGATATGCTCAAGTAATAAGATATGCAGACAGCTTTATAAGCGCTTCACACAGGCATAGAAAGGTGGTAACATTTTGCAAAAGGCTTGGTTGCATAATGGAATGAAAGAAACAGAGTGAAAATGCGGAACAGCCATGTTGACAACTAAACTGAACACTGGAAATAACCTTTCTTACAAGGCTATTTCAGGATCTACTATACGTGTTCACAACTTTTTTTGGCATTCTGGTGGCAACATGACATTTACCAAAGCGCGTATGAGAATTATTCACCTCTAATTTGTAAATCTGTAACTACCTTCAAACTCAAACATCAAACTTGACATTTCTATCTTAGTTTCTCCTGACACAAGTGCCTAACGTGTTAAAAACAGACTTTTGTTTGATCTCTCACCAGAGATAAGGACCTTCAGTATCATAGCGCGCACGATCATTATGCATCCCAAATTTGTAGCTTCCTTCATATTCAAATATCAAAGTTCAAATTTTTACCATGGTTTCTCCTGACAATTGTGTAACGTGTGTAGAAAGAAATTGATCTTTAAATTTTGTTCCGTGAGAGATATTGGGCCTCCAATATGCATAAAATACGAGTTTTCGGATTTTAAAAAAATTATTAAAAATTAAGGAACTATATCAACCTTCAACATACTTTGATATAGCTGCACAAAAATGTACAATGGACAAAAAATCAACTTTGATATTCAATCCCTTCCGGGCGACAAAACGTAAACCGGAATTGTTTATATTTCACCAATCGCATTTGACTACCATTTTGACCAGTTCGATTACATTTTAAATTTTTCGTGCAGACGATTAAAATTATCAAGTGGATTTTAAAAGAAAGAATGTCTTGTTTAATGTTCTATGATAAGCCAGTCCGCAGATACTACATTTCCGTAAATGTCCGCTAACACAAATTTTGGTATGTGCCGCAATAATAAAAATGGCTGCCATTAATTAATAGATTGGTGTAGAAATAAAATAATACTTGATTTGAACTATTCTTTTATAAGAGATATAAATATTTTTAAAAAGTTTATTTTGAAAAGGGTCGAGCAGCCAAACTGGATGATTTCAGATGTACTGACCCACAGGTACTCTTTCTTAGTATATCTGCTGTACTATCACAATTTTCATTAAGGGCTAACACTATTTGGGAGACCCGTGGCTATACCCCTGAATTCCAACAACCGAGTATTAGTTGTACTCTCTCCTAATTATGTTAATTACCCCCTAAAACATCTTGAGAGTACTGAGGTTGATTTTGTAAACAACAAACATTGATAACTTACACTTCTTAAGTTGTATGATTATATTATATCCATCCTGATATGACTAATTTAATATTTTAATTCAGTAATGTCTACTAAATTCATTCATGTTTGGGAAATTTTATAATGGAGAACTATCGTTTTTGTTACAATAGAGAACATTTTTTAGAACAACGAAGAAATAGCAGTATTCTACCGTCACAAGGGTCTAAATATCCCCAAGTATCTCGATTTATTTTTACTTGTCCATAAGCACAACTTCATAAATCTCTTGGCAATTATCCACACCGTAATCACAGAGAAAACACTTCAATTCTGTCTTACTTATATCTCGAGTTTCTTACTTTAATTCTACTCTTGTCCAAAGCCATTATTGTATCATAAAATCCATAGATCAATTCAATACATAGCACTTGTACAGCTCGTGTTACTAGATATGTAAAAGAGTACATATACAGTATTTGAGTACTTCACTTCAGTTATTTATTTTTGTTTGTATATCAATTGTCAGTCAAAACTATTTGGAACGTGCCACAATTGCATCGAAACTCAGTTATATTTCTCCATCTTCTTCTAATACGATATCTTATAAGAATCATTCTTCTGTCTGTATTTCAAATTTATTCTGACAACCATTCTCCAATTTTCAAAATGCGGAAAGCTAAACAACACCCAGCAACACACTATTTCCTGCCATCCAACAGAGCTTCGTTATGCGTAAACAAAACCCGAAGGTTAGGGATTGTAAATAGATATTCGTAAACTGGTTTAAGATCTTGATGCATCAAGAATCACTGTATTTCTTAAGGGAGATAATAAAGTTATCAGGATACCTTCACAACGAAATACTCGTAAATTGAAGACAACTTCAGTACTACAGAAACCTAAATCCTCGTCCTGAGAAATTAACTAACTTGCAATCATTCTCTAGTATTTCTATTTTGGGAGAAATTATCATGAAAACTTCCCATTAACGACTAAAATAATTGAATTCCGTTTATTATTCTAAGCTTTAATCTTATTACAAACAGAATAAGACAGAAGTCAAGAGGTATGTAATAAGATATCGATATGAGGAAAGACAAAGGCAGTGGCGAATTTACAATTCTTCCGCCTTAGAACCAAGCGTCCAAGTCTTACCAACAGTACACTCTTCGAAACAGTTTCCCAGATATCTTGTCTACAGAAAGGTTATCTGTGTTACGCCTCGAATATTTTCATTAATGATAGAGAAGAGTGTAAGACTGAAATTATACTGTTTGCTGTAAGTTTACACAAATGTAGTGCAAGGCGAATTATCTTTTCAAGTTCTACCTCCTTAAATGATACACTCGTGTCCTGAAATAAACTTATATGAAACATTCATAGAACTAGGCAATCAAGAAATCATCCTCCTTGCACTAAATTAATATGTAAATTGGATTAGTAAATTGTAGAGGATATATCACTGTTCCTCATTTGTCACTTATTTTACCAAGAAAATATTCATTTACGTAGGATAATCCTAGAGGAAGAACGCAGTGTGAATTAATTACTGTATCTCCATGAATTTTAGTTCTTGTTCTTGGAACTGAGAACCATCAAACACCTACGTAGCTTACCAATTATAGCTACTAGTGTTACGTATATCTTTATGCATCTGGATATAATTATATTGAGGTCTTGTATCCGTGCTTAATTTAATTAAAACTGGCTGACAAGCTTATAAACTTAACTTTATTGTAAAAAAGACACAGTAAACGTTACAGTTTCAATGTTCTAACAACATCTTCCTCAGACGAAACACTAATCAACATTAACAGTTTATAAACAGCATCAGAAAGCCAAGAGATCCTTTCTACGTCATTCGCCAATCACATCTCAGAATTCGTTTACTTTCCAAAACTAAACAAATTTTAATCAATCACAGATCTTCGCTCACAGGCCACACCCCGTAGTCAACTAGACTCCCTCAGCAAACTTGTAACCAGAAATAACATAACAAGGAATTTGAGTCTGGGCACATGAAATATTTTTAGATAAATGTGTAAAACATTATACATCACTAAAACTAATTCTTGTGTTTTTATAATTGTTACTTCTTACTTTCCCTTACAGAAGCTCGACTGTGACTACCAAAAACGAGGCTTCCGAAATCTCAACCTATTACAAATGTTGTATGATGGAATACAGTTCTCACTGGAAGCCGTTAACACTTCGGAAGCTGAAAAGCAGTCAATAAGAGAATGGCTGGCCTTTATTGAAACTAAGTATCCTGAAGTTATGAAGAACGGCGATCTTCACTCACCAAGAAGTAAACATCCTGAGCTAAAGTTGCATCAACGCCTTAAAAATTCAATTCAACTCAAACTAAGAAGTAAACTACTGGAAGATATGAATAATACTCAAGGATTCAGGGAAGATACAAAATCTGAAAATGGTAACATCCAGCCAGAAAATCAGAAGCAACGTATTGAAGGACAAAAGAGAGATCTTTAAAGGCGAAGATCATCAAAAGCACCTACTGAACCACGCAGTTGACGTAAAGAAATGTAAATTTGTATTTTGCTTTTTTTAAATTTGCATAACTTCCTTTTATATCTTTACTCGTATGACTTTAAACGATGTTATTTAAGTCTTAAGCTAAAGTCGAAATTGGACTTTGTTCTAACGTATCTTAAGTGGAATTCTGCTTTTAATCACTGATTATCGTTATCGCCGTATTCAAATAGCCATATAGAAGATATAGCTATTCTAAATCGTCCCGGGATTAATCATATTGATTGTTGACAATCCCACTTGACAGTTGAAATTTCTTTATCAAGCTAATAATGTTGATTATTCACCTACTTTTTAGAGTGAAATAATGTATCAATTATGTTAGTGGTCCCCGATTATAGTGCTAGTCACTTGAAACTGTGTATTATATCGCAAACGTATCAGATTTTCCGTAACGCTAAAAAAAAAATGAAAATTTAATGTTTTACCTTGCATATTGTATAACATTGTCTACCTTGTGATTTGAATGGGCGTTTTATGGTTCTTAAAGAAGCATAAGGTGAATACTGACGAAGGAAAATGTAGATGTGTTTTATATAGCAATCCAGTATTTTCTTTTAATTTATCATTTTGGTATATTTTATCGAAGTGTGTGCTTGAATCCGTGAATTTGAATTGTGTAAGGAGCATTATATTATGCGTCTGAAATTGTAATTGAAAAATTTATAAATTTCAAGGTGTAGAATAGAGTATCTTAACATTCCTGATATTCTAGATTATATTGAAGAAACAAAACTAAAATCATAATTATCATGTAAAAGTACCAAACAAAGCATATTGGTGCAAATGTCTAAAAGCTTGTGACATAAAACTGTCTTCAAAAGAGTTCCTCCACTTCAGCGTCAGTCCTTTGGAAATCATTCAGCTTAGTTGCTTGACCTCTTTCAAAAATTTTCGTTATTTTTAAATATGTAATTATTCACATATATTCCCTTATATGTGAATAGTTTAGAATGAGTATTCCTTTATTTATATTCCCACCGTTGCGGCACACGCCAAAATGTGTGTTTCCAGAAGTTTATGAAAAATATAATATCTATGGGCTGGTTTACCACAGGACATTCAAACAAAAACGATCGTTTCCTTTAAGGTCCACTTGATAATTTTAATCCTCCGTATGAAAAGCCTACATCGTACTCGAACTGGTCAAATGGTATCCAAATATGAATTTCGAAGTAAAAAAAAACATCCCGTTTTCAGGGTGCTTTTTCACTCGCAAGGGATTAAACATCAAAGTTGATTCTTTGTCTGTATTAAAATTGTGCAGAACATGAAGTCTGATGTAGGCTTCCTTAATTTTTTATGAATTTTTGAATATCCAAAATTTCGTATTTTATACATATTGGAGGCCTCTGGTGGCACAAAAGTTAAGAATTTATTTTCTCACACATTATACATTTATGTCAGGAGAAACTACGGTAGAAATTTCAACTTTAATATTTGAGTTTAAAGGGAGTTACAAATTGTTGATGAATAATGCTCATGAATGCTTTGGTATGAATATTGGAAACCCCATAATTTGTAGAGTGTAGAGAGATCAGTTGAAAATGTAATTTTTCTCACATTATTTACTTATGTAAGTACAGTGTAAAAAACTGCGGAAGAAATTTCAACTTTTTTATTTGAATTTGAAACGTATTACAGATTTACGAAGTGGGTATGCTTAGGCTTGAACACACTACTTACACATGTATACAAAAAGGTAAAAAAATACATCAAATATTATGTATAAAATATGTTTGACGGTATAGCAATCTTACGTAGCATCTTAATTATTGTGTACGATATACTTTCTTTTACCTAACATATGTTCTAAAGTTATAAATATTTTATTTATAACCAACTCGATTTTTTTATTTCCTGTGAATTTTCTATAGGTTATCCAATACTTGTTCTATAAGTTTTTTGTATTCCATACATTCAGTTTTCAAATACGAAGTGATGCAATCGGACAGTTTCATTCTAAAAACAATAGTTTCCCTGTTAATGTGGATGCTTAGGTTTGTTGTTTCTTTTATTTAAGCATTCCCGATGTTGATTTCTGATGCGGAAACGAAAGTTACGGTTCAGAAGCCACTTGAAACTATAGGTTCTGTCTTAGGCATCTTAATATCATAGCCATTCGATGGGAAACAATAGCGTACTACTATTGGCCGTCTTCTTGTTCAGGGTTCTTTAAACCATAAACAATACTGTATAAAAATTCTTCCTTTTATATTGCTAGCAACCCTTCCGCTATTGAAATCACTGGTGCTTAAAGAGTTACATCACCGTTTTATTTATAATTTGAATCAGTTGTAAACAGTACTCATAGTATAAAATATTTATATTTTATTATGCCATGTAATATGTGTACTCTAGTTGTAAAGTTCTTATTGTAGTTGTCATATATGATTTTAAAAAACGAAAGGGTAATGATATTGGGACTCATATGCTACTCTCAGTTGTAAACAAACGTTGTTAGTTGTGTCTCCACTTCTCGGTGCGCTTTCCAAAAACGCCTCTGTAATACAATACTTCCGTTGAGTGATTCCAGGTAACTGCAGTAAAAATAATATTGAGAATTGAATTGGTCTTTTTTAAGTTTGTATTGGTTGTGTAAATAATTTAGAATTACTTTTGCCTACAGTTTACCCTGTTCTCGCTTTATATTCAATAATTTATGGTTTCATGTAACGTTCATATATATCGTGACACAATCAAAAATCATAAACGTTGCAGCAAAGTGTAATGTACAAATTTCGTTTTATGCAGAAAGGATATAATATCGGCAACTAATACACGAAGAGCATGCTCAAGTAGCCAACAGAAAATGTTCAATCATCTTGCTAATACTTTATGGTACGTAGTCTATAAACCTTTTTCTACTCTGAAACCATGCAGTACCAAAACCCTGGGATAGTCACCTGATTTGGAACCATTTATCCTCGCTTTTGTATCTCCACTTTCTCGTTCACCTTCTGTTTCGTTTTTGTTCCTCCTTATTTCGTTCTCTTGCACTTTTCCCATCCCCTTGGTTCTTCCATTGTGTCCTTAACTGTTGATTCCTCTTCTTTTCTCTTTTGTATTTTCTCTTTGTTTCTCTCATCGTCTACTCTCGTCAGGACTTCTATCCAATTCTTTCTTCTTCTAGAGTTCCTATTCCTGAAATTACATGGAAACAAGTAGAAATACAAGAACAAAAAAGCAGTAGCCTACATTACTACGACAATGCAGAAAGACAAGGAAGATAAAGCATTGGGAATAGAGTTGTGAACTGGGATAAAAGACTGAGCAAAAATGACGAATGGAAAGAAAACTTGAAGAAAGCAGATGGATGATAAGAGAAAGAACAAGGAAGTAGGAAGTAGAAAAGAACTCGAATCAACAATGATGGGCAAAGCGGATAAACCATTAAGGAAAATGAAAGAGAAAGTAGCGAATGTGAAACAGAAGATAAACATGAATTTGAAGGGAAAAGTGGCGCATCCTAAACAAGTAAAAGGGAAAGTGAAAAGACCTCCAAAGTATACGAAACAGATTAGCATCTCAAATGAGAATAGTTTCAAGAAACTATTAACTTAGTGATTACAATTCAAAAGTTGTGCAAATAATGGATGACAGTGTCGTCCATTTTCAAAAAAACGTAGAGGATAGATGAGAAATGTAGGGCTACACTTCAGATACGCTTCCAATTCGACCGATTGCTCCTTTTGACCTTTCACAATGGCCCAGCAATGGTAGGATTCCCAGAAGAATCATGAAAAGCGAGAAATTGCTATGAAATTCGGATGAATGTACCACAAGCAACTTTTTCAATGTATTGTAAAAACACTAGGTTACCAACTTTTAAAACATATTTATTGCATCAGTATATTTGGTGTTTAAAACAAAAAAAATATAAACTATGTGTGAACATAAAAGCTTAATAAATATGTATCTCTTACGTACATAAGGGCAAATAACCAAACAAAACAACATCAAACTTCCTATATTGGCTCATGCTCGTAGAAAAGCCAAAAGTAACTCAAGGAAAAAAGCGACAATCGGAAAATTTAAGAAATAAAAAAAAAGTTTGCAGTTGTTTGTGGTAACACAAAAAAAAATCAAAAGCCAAAATTCAAAACAAAAACATCTAGTTACGGCTCCAATGGAGCAAGTAAAAAGTTAAGTTCAAACTCGCGTATCTGCAGTAAAATAAACACAAACCAGCAGCTTAACCCGTATGTAAGTGCCAAGTCTATTTATTAAACTTAACAAGCGTCACATAATTGCGAAAATTCACTTTTAATTAATTTACTTTAACATAAATGTTGAAAAAATAAGTAAGTTGGTT
Organism: Lepisma saccharinum; assembly: GCA_022664845.1. Taxonomy (NCBI): domain Eukaryota; kingdom Metazoa; phylum Arthropoda; class Insecta; order Zygentoma; family Lepismatidae; genus Lepisma; species Lepisma saccharinum. The sequence goes on from JAGDQP010019320.1 coordinate 24,101, forward strand.
AAAATTTAAATGTTTGTAGGTATATTTGTAAATCGTCGTTCTTTGTTAATAAAAATAAAAATTATGTATTACATGACATGTGTTCGTTCATTTACCAATCCCAATCTTAGTTGTAAGTTAAAAAAAAATAGTTATCAGTATTTAACAACACCCATAGTCACAAAAATACCTAGGTTATGCCCCAAATTACAGCTCTACAAGGCGACTATGAAAGCAGTAAGCTCAATCAAATTAAGCAACAAATAAGCAATGTATCAACATATATATCTATGTTTTTACACTATCCTTTTTGTGTGTGTACTTTTTCGTGCAATCTGAAGTGAGGCCAAGATTTTCAGCAGAGTATTTAAAGTACTATACAAATAATGCATGTAAGAAGTAGATTAATAGCTGAAATAAATTCAACTTTAGAGCCCAAAATAATCATATTTAGATTTGGTTTATTAAACCGCGAACGACCTTCTGGACTCAGGGATTGCGTTGGGAGAGTATCTTCAGGGATTGCGTTGGGAGAGTATCTAAACTCCAACCCTACGTAGGTAAACGGCCAAAAGTAATCTGATTAATATTAGGAGACATAGTTATCTGTTCGAAGATTATGGAGCTAATGTCAACGAATAAAGGAAACAATCAAGGTAGATCAAAATTACTTATCCTATATTCCTCGATAAATTCAAGACACAACATTCATCGCAATGAATATTGTTCATCCACAAAAGATAAGAACACAAAATTGTATTTGGTAGCTATGTACCATAATCTAACAAGATATAATCGAAATTGTTTACAACAAAATAATTATATTCTGTCACCTAGGACCTTCACTTTCAATTTCATGATCTGCAACGTTCATCCATCATTTCCTATAAAACCAATGTTAAAATAGGGACGTCTCTGAGTTGTCCAATTGCTTAATATGATACTTGCAAACAAAAGTGTTCGCTTTACGATTATGCAATGCATATTCTACTCACTTACCATATGTCCTCTCCTCTTCCTTATTGTTTCCAAGTGTCCTAGGCGCACACAGAGGGAACAAACAGTTTAGTATCCATAATCTTGGCAATGTTATATAATATTTAGAAGAAGCACTTAAGAGGCCAATTAGCGAAAACCGTACCATTAGGATAGCATTTAAAGATGTACATTCTATTCCTCTATTTCGGCCTTGGTTGACTATCAAGATCTGTGTTAGAGTACGAGGACACTGAACACTGACACAGCAAGAGATGCGAAAATCGATGTAACAGTTTTCATCTGCTGTGCTATCTTGCAAGCATAGCATACCGATGGGAAACTGTACACCTTAGGGAGCATAACTTATATTATTACCACCTTTATGAAGATTTACATTGATGGCGTGAACAACGACAAAACCATCCCTCCATCGTCTTCAACATTCTATTTAAATGAAGGTCCAATGCCTGTAAGTAAACTCAAGTCCCAGCATATTGACTCATCCGATAAAATAGCTATTCATGAAATTCCAGCTGTTACTGCCGGTTACTTCAAGCCATTGGACCACCAAGGTGGCACACCTCGATGCGGATCCTGGAGTTTTCATAGTAGTACTGACTACTGCATACACCAGGCTAAAGATACTTGGAAAATATCCATTGACCAGGAAGATGAAAATGTCCATTGACCTCTGGAAATATTTGTTACTAAGTGTAGCTAATGCCTCCGTTTCAAACATTTCGAGCCAGACATGTCAACTCTCATGCAAAATGCGTGAGAAACTAAAAAATACGTGAGAGATGGTTTAGAATTCTGTGGTTTAGAAGGTTTAACGTCTGTGTTCTGTATTTCAACGTTTGTGTTGTAATTCTCCAGCTTGTTTGTTTAGTTTCTCAGCAAGCTCCCACATTCTCTTCCTTCCAGATTGGCAACTCTCCCTCATTCGAACTTCTCTAGGCTGACATGTCTCCTCATTGGTTATCGTCATCACGTGATTTGCCAGAGTAGGCTTCATGCTTACTGAACAACTCTACACACAATATTCGTGTACCATTCTACATGTTCTACCCACTTTTACACATGTATCAGGATCGCCATTTGGTGACTAGAATTACAACGTGCGATTGACTACTTATCACCATAGTACGCAGTAGCGCGTGGAACCTACCACAAGCAATTTATAAGTGACGTAATCGTACCCAAAAGTTTTTTTCGCAAATTTCTATCACACCACTGGACAATGCGCCTACTCTTCGATATACGAACTCAGTTTTGTATACTATATATAATTTCAATAATGTATATATCATCTAGGTTTGAGTGTCATGTGAAATAGTGTTACTTGTAAGCTAACGGTACACGAGAGATTATATAATTTTTTGACAATTATCACATAGAAACATTTTTATTGGATACAACTGACTTACAACGTTCAGACAACTAACTGACTTACGACTTTAGCTTTCAATAAAAATTATAGAAGTATCAATTTCTTCTTTAGCGTGTTGATATCAATACAAAATGGAACGCTTTCTGCCCAATTAAGTAGATGTGTTGTAACTCAATTAGAGCAATATCAGTCGGTCTTAATGTTAACAGCCGGCAGACAATGGTGCTATTGAGTGATCAAAGAAAAGAGGAATGCTGGAAATTTTGAGGGTATTTGGAATTGATTTTTTTTATTTATGGCCGTCAGGCATCTAAGGCTCAGGCCAGGATAAGGGAGGGGAAAGAATTCGGGAAGGTATCAGCCGGGGTTTATGATGAACGTGCCATCCCGGCATTTGCCTGGTGTGACAGAAAAAACCTGGAAAACCTCTGTCAGGATGGTCGGCGCTGGGTTCGAATCCACGATTTCCTGAATGCTACACCAACACTCTACTATTGAGCTACGGTGGCTTGGGAGAGGTAGGAAAATCAATGGGGATGAGATTATCTGGTATATTTATTGGACTTGGAATAGAACGCTATTGACGTGACATTTCTATTTTATTTATTAAAGAAGAGCCTAGACATTGTTGACCATGGGATTTTAGGACAATATTATATCAGGTAATTTTGTCTAAAAAAGGACGTTAAATCTTGGAGAAAACTAACTAACTCTATGGCTTATGGAACTCGCAAGTTCATCGCCGCTGTAACAAACGTTCGCCATTGGATCCTTTCCTGGGCAATATCAAGCCAGTTTTTATCATGAACACCTACTTCTCAAAGATCTCTTCTAATATTGTCCTCCAAAAGACGTCTCGGTCTTCCCAATGGCCTCCTTCCATCTGGCCTTCAAACCAGGATTGAATATAATCGTTTCTCCCCCATCCAAACTACATCGACTGCCAAACCTTAGTAGACGCAATTTCATTATTTTTACATTGGGTGAATCGTATAGTCCGTGGAGTTCTTCATTATGCAGTCTCCTCCTCTCTCCAGTTATCTCGTCGCGTTTCGGCCCGTATATCTTTCTCAAAACCTTATTTTCAAATACACGTAATTTATGTTCATCTCCTAGGATAGTACTCCAACTTTCCCAACCGTAAAGTATTACCGGTAGAATAACCGTTCTGTATATTTTCTATTTCAATATCCTTGATATTAATCGCGATGTTAGAAGTTTTTGAACTGAATAGAAACATGCATTCATCGATACTAAGCGACTGTTTATTTCTTCCGTGACCTCAGTTTTGCTTGTTACGTATGCTCCCAAGCATTTCAATTTGTTTACTTTCTTTATGGCCACATCCCTAATTCTTATCTTTTTATTTCCTTCATTCCTTGTGTTTTGGCTTGTTATCATGTATTTTGTTTTGTCTATGTTTACCTGTAGACCTATCTCATCACACGCTTCTACAATGACATCGGTGTTGCTTTGTACTGCATCTATACCGTCCCCTATTAAATCTACATCATCCGCGTATGCAAACAGTTGATTCAAACCATTCAATGTTAGTCCCTTTTAATTTTTTAAATTGCATATTCTAACGCAAAGTTAAACAGTAGTGGGGACAAGGCATTACCTTGTTTCAATCTGTTGCTAATCTTGAAACTATTTGACATATTATTACCTATCCGTACTCTGCTTATGGTGTCGTTGAGACACATCTTCACTAATTGAACCATTTTTTTTCGAAATTCCAAATCGTATCAGGATACTGTATAACTTTTCACTTTTGATAGAATCATTTGCTTTCTTAAAATCAATGAATAGCTAATGAACCGTCCCATTGTATTTCCATTAGTAGCATTAGTCGACATTAATTAGGAATATATACAGGGTGATGTCAAAATAATGAACTAATTTTAGAACCCAGCGATTTCAATACACTAATTTAAGCTATATACAGTAAAACCCTCAAATTACACAGCAATTATTATTAAATACATACCACGTTATTCATTTATCACAATTTTCATGTAATAATTTTGCTATTTTTCTCAACTATTTTCTAATTGCCTTAATATTTCCCCATATACAGATGCTCTTGCATTATACGACTTCCCGATAATTAGTCAATGAAGCCATTATTGTGCTTAGATTATAGAGACTTCTGCCAATTCTCAATGAATTACACAGTTTCTTAGTCCAAATATGTAAAAAGTATTGAATTTCCAATACATTATAGCGAAAACAATGTACATACCAATATCCAGAATCCTTCTCATTCCACCATAAGCTTTGCAACTGAAGCACTCATACAACCAGATCGATACGTTCTCTCATCTCTCAGAGGTAAAAAAAAAAAAAAGCTCTCATCTCTTCTCCTCTATTATTTTCAACACGCAAGAGGGGGACGAGGGGGGACGACGGTGTAGATGTGTGCACGTTTTTTAGAATACACAGGATCTTATGAGAGATGCCTCCCCCTCTTCAGAATTACCCTAAAATAGCGAAATCACGCGACATTGGTCACGTGTTGTCGTAGTAATGGATCACATAATCTATGCTTAACTCAGGCAATCGAGAGCACCCTTCATCTTGGCACGCATGTGTCGCGCTCCTCATCTTCTGCTAATTAAACATGAAAACTTTCATATCCACTGCCCAAAGTGCTTCCCAGCCAGAAGTTTAATGAATCAATACTTGTAGATGAGGAAGGGAAAAGTCACTCAAACACACAGACGTAATTATCTCATCATTGCTCATTTGGAGCAGAAGGAGAAAAGAGAGATATTTACACACAGATATTCAGAAGAAACCGTATTTCTAATACATTTTTACAAATAATATTGAGTTGATGTATCATTTTTATAATATTTCTGGTTGAAATAGCAATGATTGTAGAGCATAAGCGATCAATTTTGGCTTCAGATGCATATAAGCAGCGTGTAGACAGTACCTTGTTGGAACAGCTATATGATTTAAAGATGCATAGTCGCTGGATCAGAGGTTTAGGGTTCAATTCTGAGCAAAGCAATACATGTTTAACTAGGGGAAAGTAGGCTAGCTGCCATGACTCGAGATTTGAAGTTTATTTAGAGAGACAAGGACTGGTCGATATGGCATTAGAACGTCTCAGGATTCAAACCTGGACATTTTTAACTAAAGAAAGGAGACCTACTCGGTATAATATTGAAGTTCAAAGCTAGTTACTCCTACCTAGAGAGAATCGGGATCGAACCGAAGATCCCGCATACCAGAGATGAGCGATCTACAGCTAACCCACCGCGACACAAAACGAATCTGAAGCTGGCTGCTTTTCTCTTGGCTTGTTCACTTTTAGTGTTGCACCATCCATAGCTGAATGATGGCTAGGAAATAGTGCTCTTTCTAGTTTAAAGTCATTTGACGGTAGACCAATATCGTCAATGAAAAATACAATCTTAAGTTATGTGTACAATCACAAGGGAGGCCTATTCGGTACGGCATCGGGTCTCAAACCTCAGTACTCCTGCTTACGCCTAGTCGGTACAATATCGGATATAACTCTACGTTACTTAATAGGAAAAAAAAGCAGTGTAGTTGGGATTCGAACCTAGCTGCTTCCACTTTAAGGAAAAGACGCCCAAACAGTAGAGCATTGGATTCCTTGGTAAAGGTGGTCAAGCACGGGACTTACCTACGCAACGAGGAGTCGCTACTAGGTTGAATTCAAATCTTAACCAAAGCATTCTCTCACCTGACAGTTGGTAAAGGCGGACGATTCAGAGCTTCAGGAGAGGAGATACTGCATTGAATTCAAATCACGATTAGAACATTGTATTCTAAAGTCGCTTACACAGGAAACTATCATCTATAGGATGAAGATATGTGGTAATCACATACAAGAGTTTCTGGTGTTCTTATGTCTTTTAGTTTATACTATACTTAATAAGGGAAAAAGAAGTAGTCAGTAGAGTATCGGTTTCCTTGGTAAAGCCGGTCGAGCAATGAACCATAGGTTGAACATACGAGACTTCAGGAAATAGCTACCCAACAGGGAATAAAGGAGTAATCTCATTACAACACTATCCTTTCTAACATGCATTTTTTGTTCTAGTCAGCTTAAGTTTTAAAGATACTTAATTTAAATGCAAGATAACTTCAACTGACATACTACCTATTTATGGTTCTTAACGAAAAGCTTCTTAAAGCAAATGACTTCACATTTCAAGGGATGTTTAAAGCTGAGAAC
>JAGDQP010019321.1:0-35052 GCA_022664845.1 Lepisma saccharinum
AGAAATGGGGAAGCGTGATAAGTCTATCTATTATGAGGTCTATGCTAATAGCAACCTCATCTGCAGGTCATAGATTACCCAAGAAAAAAAAAACACTACACATCTTCACCACCAAATTTTATCGAAAGATCAACACCAAATTTTATCTCTACGCACATGAGAGATAACCCGCATAAGCTTGATTTTCACTTGTGTAGTTGGATAACTAGTTTTCTGCAGAACGAGGGGAACATTTTTTTTTGCTCCGTTTCCCGGGCTTTTAGGCCAATTATCTAAAATAAAAAATAGGCCGGGTATCATCATAGCAAGGACAAGACAAGGACGAGAAGGACATGTAAAAAGACATAAACTACACTACAAACATAACAAAACAATAAATAAACATAAAAAAATAACAAGAGACTTGAGCATATGTTCCTATACGTACTAACCCTTTCCAAGATAACTATTTATACAACGTTATATTTAGTGTTGTGTAACTAAGTTTGACTATAATAACTGTTATTATGAATCTTATTTAAACAACACAGCTTTTTATTTATTTATACTTTTATTTATGTATAATTATGAATGGCAATTCAATAAGTGGTAAAGCATTCCTAGGAGACCCTACCCTGCATATGACACAACGGTTCCCCAGAGCACTCACTGCCCCCGTCGGGACGGGGAATCTATGCCGCCAGTTTTTTTTTTTTTTTCGTATGATTCTCCTAATACTAATTATGCATAATTGGTACTTTTGGTGATCCGGTCCGAAACTTGACCGGATTGACCTGGTCTGGGAAACATAACTTCGAATTTTGGCGTCGTATTTTTCGTGTTCCGGGTGTAACGTCTCCGGTTCTGATCACCCCCTGACAACACTGTTCAAATGCAAGGAAATAATTAAAAGCTCTATTTTGTTCTCTGAGTTACCGGGTCTAAATTGGGTCAGTGGATCTGAAGTCTAGACCCGGTCCAAAACTTGACTCGTCGACCCATTTCAGATCTGTTACAATCCTCATGAACAGCGATTCAGCACCCTAAGCCACACGAGATTGGGATTTGGTCACTAGGGTCATGGCAAGTCTGTTTAATGCATGTAACAAGTTTGATGTGCCAAGCTTTCAGCAAGATTGTCAGGTGCCAATTAGTATGATTCAAGCTTGATGTAAGCTTGCAAACTTAGCATGACAATCTTAATGTAAGCTTGTACACTTAGTAAGGTAAGCATACAACAAGCCTGTCGGAGAAAGGGACTCAAACTTTTTTGTCTTGTCCTTTCAATCTTAATACCCTCTTCATATGACGAAAGACAATGGAAAATCATAATCGGTTCACCTTACCCAGCCAGCATCTTTTAGATTACAACCCTGCCTTTCAGCTAAACACTCATCATCATCTTCGCTATTCATCTAGTCTGCGCGAAAAGTTTAAGTCTGAGTGATGATGTCTGGGTCCACGTATTGCACCACTCAGAAATAGATTTCCTCGTAAAAGAAAAATTAGGGCTTAACTCAATACAGTAACTAATTTCATTAAATACGCGCACATTCATCATCTGTTTCATCTACGCAGCCATCCGCTCTTCTTCTCGAAAGTATTTTCTTCTCGACGTCGTAAACAAGTATTATGGCTGTGCTTATTTCTGCACTGCAAAAAACAAAAGCTGTAAAATTGTTACCTCCAATGAAGGGCAGACAGACCAGTCTATGGAAGTGAGCAACGCTCATGAACTGGTCGTATAGATGTTGTTACACATCTGTTGCATAAAGCGAAAATGCTATGCGTTGCATAAGTACTGTCTTTGTTTTCTTCCTTTATTTATCTCTCTCCCTATCTTCCCCCCTACTCTCTCATGTTAGTTACCCTTCATTCATCAACTATTCTGTTTCTGAGCACGCTTTCCTGGTTAGTTTCGGAGCAGTTTTCTCTTATGATGGAAATGCCATATTGGTAGTAAGCTGGAAGTATGCTCCAGGTAAAACCAAGTGAGACGGGGCCCAGTCGGGGGCTATGCATATATGCTGCCGCCAGGAGTAAGCAGCGAGATAATCCTATTTGGATCACCAATGTTCTGTTGGAAATATTGAGGGGAGACCTTTCCAAAGACACCTCAACTATCTTGCTACGCCTAGTAGTTGCAAAGTTGTAAATTGTCCCCGCCAATTTTCGGAACCACCACTGCAATTTTTATGATCTCTGTGGGTTTGAACTCGACGAGGTCTTTTCAACTACAACTCAACTATCTTCCTTGTCCTAGTAGTTCCTGAGTGAGAAAATTGCGTCCCTTCCCTCCCTTATCTCGAGACCCGGACCTGTGTTCTGAATTATTTGTACGGGTTTTAACTCGTCTCGCCGAGACCTTTCCAACAACATCACAATCAGCTTCCTATACTTAGTAGTTCCAAAGTAATAAATTGCCCAATTATCTCCGGAACCGCCCCTGCAATTTGTATGATCCATGCGGGTTTGAACTCGTTTCGGCGAGACCTTTCGAACAACACCTCAACTACTTTATTAGCCCTAGTAGTTTCTGAGTTCAAAATTCCCCCGAAACTCCCTTAGTAGTAATGTCTGTTGAGCCAACTGCAGGATATGGTTGGCATCCTTGGCTCTTGTTGGGTGGTACCGCCTACAGTAACCCATCAGTGGGCCACCTTTGATTTTAGTTGGCAAAATTGGTAATTTGCCAAACAAAACCCTATGTTGGGTCGATTATGTGAGACCAATAAGTGGAAATATGTGTATTTCAAATAATTTTGATTTAAATTTATTATAACTATAACTAACTAATTTTACGGAACTAGCACCCTTAACACTTCAAACTAACACCTGAAAGTAATTTATTTTACGTAATTTACTGTACTTACCAAACTAATACCCTTTCAAAGCGTGTTTTCTCATATATCCCCGTGACTCAGGAGTATAAGGTTGGACTAGTAACCTGGCTACCTGGGTTCGAATCCCAGTCAGTTTAGATTTTTTTCTTCTGTTTTTCTCATAAGAATATCAATTTTTCTTAGTATTTGTGAACAAATGCTCCATTTTCCTTGTTTGCCCATTTCAACCTTTTTAATGGCCAATGAATTTCGAGTTTTGTTGGGCCAATGTTGCGAATGCTTTGGTTGGCAAAAAGAAGGCCAAGCGGCCAAACAAAAGGTTCCTCAACCATTTTCTCCCACCTTGGCCCAACCTTCATTGATACTAGGGTCGGGACATCCCCCCACCTGTGATCTGTATTATCTTTACGTGTTTGAACTCGTCTGAGCTTGACCTTTCCAACGATCCCTGAACCATATTTCTAGTCTTACTAGTTCCTGGGTTGAATGAAAGTTGTCGACAGGCGGACCTAAAATGACTGATTTCCGTGCACAAGTCTACTGACGGGGAGGGAGCATAAATATTAGGAAAATTATCATTTTTTCCCCCTCGGCACATAAATTTCCGCCCCAAATTGGAAACATATCTTCCTCATTTCTTTCTTACGTATTTTTTTTTTTCGGTTTGAATTTTATTTTATTTAAGGCTTGGCTCAGGCCGGATGGATGTTGATGGGAGAATTAGCGGAATGAAGAAAGTGAAAGGAAACGGGTAAGCCCCCGAGATAACCCACGCACACGGTGTTTGTCCTCCTCCACAAAGCCCACATGGCATGAGCTGGGATCGAATCGAGGACACCAAGCACCAGAGGTGAGCGCTCTACCACTGAGCCACCGCACCGTTTTAGGTTTGACGATGATGATGGGTGTTCTGCCCGTATTATAAACCAGGAAAAAGAAGAATGTCAGTTGTTACATAAAAATCTGATTGTCTTTTTTCCTAAGAGTTTTTTTTTTTTTTAATAAAATAAAAACAGTCTATTTCTTATTTTGAGGAATTTTCTCGAGAATATTCCCTGCAAATCCCATCTCCTCAATATTTTACTCACTATTATGCACAACATGCAGAAAATTGATACTGTTGCTAATTGTTTACTTCGTATGACGAAATGTGCAAAAGTTTTCCAAATTAGTGTTTGGTGTGATTTGATGTTTTAGGTCCCTTGGTGGCGTAGCTATACAAAAAAGGACCATCCCGCTATTCTGTTCGTCTGTGCAAAAAAAAAAAAATCTTATGAATCACAAGGTGTAAAGCTGTGGTGGAGGTGTTATTGGAAAAGTTTTGGCTAGTCTACCTGGAATATGGGTTTGGATATTCCCTACAACAATGCAGCGATTTCAACAATGAACAAAAAAAAAAATCTTGCACGGATAGAACTGTTGAATTGGTTATGAACTTTTTTTCTTTTCTGAAAGTTTGAAGTCTCTACTCTCTAGGCTTGAATTTGTAAGAGTAGCATTGGAATTTGTACAACGAAAAAAATAAAATAATAATAATAAATAAATGAGAATGTTGCCATCTAGCGTTAGAGATCTTAGTTTACACTAACCTTAAGACATTTATTATCAAACACTTTAATTTCCAACATGTTGTTTGTCCTAATTTAAAACGTCCATCCATCCATCCTTTAATAGCTTCACAAAAGAACTCTTCATTGTTTCGAGCACTCTTTGTTGTCTAAGAGATCCTATCTCTCTCTCTCTCTCTCTCTACGATATTACACCGAGAGAGAGAGCATTGTTAAGAAATGATACAAAGGACGAAGAGAGGAAGATTTGGTTCAGTCGACAGCTTCCATTGTCCTGTTCAAACGACACGTGATCTAATTATGCACCTCATTACAGAAGCGGGGAATCGCTTGATGCCATAGATGTTCCTCCTCCTACTAGAAGTCAAAGATGGCTTTTGGCTTCTTCCTCCTCTACTTCCCTTCATGGAGATTTCGAACTCATGAATTTTGTTGAATTAATAATGACATCTTTGTTTCTTTTGGTGAAATCTTGTCTCGCCGTCCAATTTATCAGATCTACATTTCACATTGTGTATTTATTGGTGATATGGAAGTAACGTCACTGAGAAATGATGACGTCAACGATGTTAATGAAGCAACATACTTAAGGTCACTTAGAGCGTCTATCCTTTCTATACTGACAGTTATTTTGTAAGCTGGTACAGCATTTAGTTTAAAAACTTGGTAAACTTGATTTTGTATGGGCCAGGATTCGAACCCGGGACCTTCAAGTCGCTGTCTTAGCGCCCTAACCTACACGGCTACAGAATTTAGTTGTTCTATGCATCTTGTTTGGATTTCATTATTGAACAACAGAGCCGGATTAAGTGGGGAGGGTATAAAGGGGCCGAAACCCAGGGCCCCCACTCATTAGGGACCCCGCCAAAGGTAAATCAGTTACTTTTACGACTACAGGGGGTAAGTAAAAGGGGCCCTAACATGTCTGTAATCCCCGAGCGGGATTCAGCAGCCAGGGCCCGAAACAGTGTCATCCAGCACCGGTGAATAATCAAGTGGCAGGTGAACATCCTATCCAGTTGTTCCTATCCTATCCAGATATAATTTAGTTGTGTGCTTTGGGTTTCTTTGATTTTCAATTGAAAATGAGGTTCACTGAGGAGGCGAAACATTCTGTACATAGTAACGAAAGCAGGACTTAGGATGTGTTTAGATTGTGTCAAGGATTACGCCAGGATTTTTCTTTTTGTGTGTGTGTGTGGGGGGGGAGGGGAAGTCGAAATTGGGAGGGTGTAAGTGGAGTTTTGCATGGTTTCTATCGATTTTTGACCGTAAAAATTTTGAAGTTGGGGAGGAGGTGCTCGCGAGGGGGGGGGGGGGGAGTCTGGCGGAATCGCTGGATTGTGTGCAAATTATAATTGAAACGACAGGTATATTGTTTGTTGTATTAGAAATTATAGGATTGTTTCCTTTGCCTATGTAGTAATTAGAATCCGGATGTTGCGCCCCAAAATCCCTTAAAAATAGGCGAGTAGGCACTAAAATCTTAGAAAATAGGCAATAAAAATATCAAAGGCATACAATGCTTGCAATGAAATCTCAGCATGTAAATCTTTGACTGCAGTATAATTTGTCACACTTACTGTGAAGCTGACAGCAACCGAAAGTTTTTCGCCGCAGTAACAAATGTTCGCCATTTCATGTTATTCTGGACATGATCTAGCTAGTTTTCAACACGAGCTCCCATTTCACAAAAAAAAACCAAAAAACTTCTATTATTGTCCTCTCGGCGACGTTTCGGTCTTCGGAATAACCTCTTTCCCTTCAATTTCGCAAACAGGATGTAATATAATCTTCATTTTACCTTGATCGTAGCTAGATGACCTGTCCTGTCCATTTTAGCCGTTGTGTAGTACCGGGTGAATCGTGCAGTCGTTGGAGTTCTTCGTTATGCAGTTTACGCCATTCTCCAGTTACCTCGTCCCATTTCGTTATACTGTAGTTGTGAAGAACTTATTTTCAGACCAGGAGCGGATCTAAGATTTTCGTGAGGGTGCAAATCGGAATAATGGACCAGGGACTTTTTCGATATTTTCCTGTAAAATAAATTATTTCAAGTATAAATTTATTAGATTTCCGTATTTATCACTAAGTTTTTTTGTGGAATATGAATCTGATATCCCCAAAAGTTTATATTTTTAGACAAATTAGGTTTGTTCGCAAACAAGTCAAACTTTTCTCTGAGAAAAAAAAAAACAATGCTGAAATAATACTCTAAAAATTAAAATATTTTCCGTTAAAGAGGGACACCATCTCTGGAACCGCCAGTGTCAGATACTCACAATTTATATTCATCTGTCAGGATCTTACACCAACTCTCGTTACTTTGAAGTGTTAGCGGCAGAATAACCGTTCTGTACAATTTTAGTTTCAGCTTTTTTGGTATGAAAAATATATATATATATATATTTTAATTTTTGACAAATTATTATCAATTAATAATAATTTGGCAGAAAGTAGAAAAAATATTGTACGGAATTTCGCACTAATAAAAGTACAGTATACCTTAATCATGATACAATAATAAATACTTACTAGTAATTTATTTATTTATGGTCTGATGGATCTAAAACACATTGCTTAGAATAACTTCAACCGAGTTAATAGAATAATGAAAAAAAAAAAACTGCAAATAGCTATGGCAACCATAACTGTCTGGAAATTTCCAGTTATTTTAATAAAAAAAAACCAGCTTCATTCTGTTTTCAGGCATACTGGGAGTAAAACAAATAGCCTGAAGCGAGATTTAAACACGACTTGTTCAGTTAGAAATCCAGCGCCATACCAACTGAACTAAACTATGAATTATAAGAAAACACTAGATCAAAACAGTATAGTCTAAGAGTATCACAAGTGAACTCCGAAGACATAGGCTAAACTAAACTAATCTACAGAAACGAAATTTGGTATAAAGGTATCTGAGCTGGGTATAAAAAATGGGGAAAACCTTCGTACAGGGGCGCACCATGAAGGCCCAGTCCACCAGAAAGTCTGATTACGATAAAGGGGGGCACAGCCCCCCAAAAAACCAAGTTAAGAGCACAGCTCCCACGGGCACCTGGGGTCAGCGCCCCCAGCAAAGCGGGTATACATATAACATCCCGATAAGCTAGAGACTTGAAACTTTAAACATAGCTCAGATCTGGCAACTGGATGATTTTCCAGATGTCTCTGTCATAATCTCATCAAGATGTTTAAAATCGAGTGCAAAATTTCACACACACAAGACTAAAAAGCAGAAAATAATTAATTATTTAAATAAATACAATTTTTTAATATACCACGTTTTTATAACGGACTAAAAAGTATAAAATAATTTCTCCTAGTCCTTTACAGATGTATATACTTTGTAAGATTTAGAACGAAAAACGTGGGGTGCATGCAATAGATAATAGTAAGGAGTGTGAGTATCTGTCGTTGAGAAAACTCACAGCATTTCCTATCATTTGCAATCCAATAAAATTGTTAGTGACTTAGGTGAACTTTCATGCATCAATGCATGCGCCCCACGTTTTTCGTTCTAAATCTTACAAGTTTATAAATCTGTATAGGGATAAGATAAATTATTTTATAATTTTTAGTCCGTTTTAAAGACGTGGTATATTATTATTTTTTTATTTATTTATTTAAATAATTATTCGTCTAAAAGTTTCATTTCGTTCAACGTTATACGATATTGCTTGTATGTAACAAGGACTCACAATAGTTATATCACTATGACATGCATATATTATGGAAGCGCAAGAGAATCGATTTGCTTACATGATCCAGCGATTCAATTAGTACACCCAAAACACAATGAAAATGAACATATGCATTCATTAATATTGAGAAACTAGCAATGACAGTAACCGAAACATACAGGGCATTCACTGTAGTGTGTTCTCTATTGTCTTATGTCTTCGTCTTGTAAATATCAAACAGGGTTTTTACAGGATTTTCAATTTTTGGGGATGTAAAACAAAAATTAAATAGGTGTCAGTCGTTTTGCAAGGTTTCTATCGATTTTTTAAAAGTAAACATTTCCGAGTTCGGGTATTTGTTTGACGATTTCAGGGGTAACACCCCACCCCTTTTTGAGGGGATGTCTAGCAGAATCGCTGCTCCAGCAGCACGCCGATATTTGCCAATTATCGGAGATCAGTGTCGATCGGAGAGCATCTTCTTCCGATATTAATGGATATCCCATTGTTTCAATTGAAAGTAACTAACAAGTACAGGGGCCCATGAAGATTAATATATTGCATAAGCTTAGACAACTTCCACTATACAGGATTTTGCATTATTTTATGACTATTACTCAGATCCCGTGCTCCAGTGGTTATTCACGAACTTTCTTCGGTAATGGGCGAGCCTGTAGAACGGTATTCAAGATAATTTCTGATGAAAAGTGTGACAACCCCAATGCTAACAGAGCTCAGCCTTGTCCGGCGAGAAGAGTGACTGCCGAATGTGATCTGCTACTTTTTGGCTCGGTTTGGCCCGAATTTTCGTTGGGCTCGGATCAAACCGGACGGCGTGAATGTAAAATCGGGCAAGATTGCAGGGCTCTTATTTTGGGATCCAAGCTGAGCTCTGTGTATCTACAAAACATAGCCGATATCGACTCATGTGGAAGTTTTTCTTGTTCTATTCGATGTGACGAATTTTATCCCCGTATTTTGGAACAATTATTTGTATATACGTACAGTATACCGTATACAGGGTGTTGCAAAATAACACCGATAGAACCATCTCATGAGAATCCTGACATGAAAATAAGACATATACATCGTTCCGCAGCTATAGGCTGTCGAATGCGTGGGACATTGAACGCCGAAACGAAACATTTGTGCATCCTCTATGGTCTATACTTTTCTTATTTTCATGTCAGGAATCTCGTGAAGGGGGAGGTTGTCGGTGTTATTTCGCTACACCCTGTATGTGCTATAGATATAAATTATTATATACAGTCACGTTTATTAAAAAATGACCGATTAAGAATGTTTCCAAATCCAAAAATTGACAAGTGTGGACAAGACAACATGAAAACGTTCACTTTTAATTAGTATCAAATATTTCATTCTGTTTTCTCATATTTTCCAACTTACCAGACTCAGAAAATGACCCACTGACCGGTTTCTATGAGTTGGAGTGTACATAAGTATCCACATTGAAAGATTTAGTAAAAAAAATAGAAACAAAAACACTTAACTTTTAGTACGACCTGCCAACACTGTTATAATGTTTACTTTGTCTGTATATATATTTTTTTTTACTGGTTTTATTCAGTTAAAAGCGCGTACTACATGGTATCCATTCACAGTACTGCATGACGTCCATGAAATTGTTTGTAAAGGCAATATCATTGTCTTTCTATTTCATAAACTCGTGATTGGGTTTAACAATGAATACGACAGGTGAAAGGAAAAAAAAACTAAACATAACTTTTTAAAAACGACATACATTTCTTAAACAATTCGTACTAAAAAGTAAAAAAATAATGTTGTTTATGCATGACTAAAAATAAAAGCATGAGGGGCGCCAATTCAAGAATTTATAAAGTGACTGTATATGAGAGAGCGCCCCATGCTTTTCTGTTTAATCATGCATAAACAAAATTATTTTTTACATTTTAGTACGAATTGTTTAAGAAAAGTATGTATTTAAAAAAAAATATGATTTTTTTTCGAGTTATTTTGGTGTTCGGATACTTTTTCTCAAGCTGATGTTTTGTAACACAAATCCTAAAATGTTCTGCAACCAGTCAAACACAACAGCGTAGCGGGCTAGTATTTATTTTAGGATAAAGAAGTTCTTACTAGAAAAAAAAATATGCTTTTAAAATAAATAAATATAGCCTATATAAATATATGAAAATAACAATGGAATATTGTATTGTCACACGACTTACATCGCTGTGTAAAATTTCATCATTGTGTGACATCGCGAAATGAGTTTAATTAACGTTGCAAGATTTGAGGACACCACGAACCATTGTGAACTAAAGAAAAGAACGGTACGGCAACCATCGAAAATTAAAATCTGAATATAATGTGGTTATTATCGCTATTGTAGTTCGTGTTACATTTTTTTTATTACTCTATTTTAACAGTTATCTATTTTGTTCTTTCAATGTGGATTTGTCATTGATCTCATTTCAATGGAAAGAAGAAAAAAAAAACAGGGCTGCTCAATGATATACTTTTTTATGTAGCCTATGCGAATGGGAATAATCTGAAGTGTGTAGTATTTATATTTCAAAGTTAAGAATTTTTTCTTCTTGAGGATAGCAGTAAGTGATAAAAGTTATATCAGTTGTTAAAAATAAGGACTGTTGAAAAATACAGAGTAGTTGATAGAAGCTAAACCAATTATAAGACGAGGTCGTTTTGTCAGGTAATCAGAGCCTCTTCGAATTTTTGTAATTGTCTCCCCTCCCTCCCCCCCCCCAAAAAAAAGAAAAGAAATCCAGGGAAGTGTGATGATTTTAAAATAAAATTTCTTTATCTGCCAAACTTAAAAATACAAGGCACACGATACCCAACGTTTATGAAACTAGATGTAGGTTGTGTCAGACGTGTCGTCATTGACTTAACCAAGGATATTAGAATAAGATGATAGGCAAAAATTGAAAAACATGAATCCGAGCATAACAACGTTAGCCTGCCATCTTGGTGCGCACAGTCAGAATTTAAGAGTCGAAAAGATTTAAAAGTGATCATCTTGTAAAACCGAAGTTTAACTCTTCTTTGTCTTATTTAATTAATCGTATATATGTAACTAAATTAGCATATCAATATGTAAAGTTACGAATAAATAGCACTCTCCTAAATTCTGGGTGTGCACACTAGGATGGGAACCTAACGTTGCTACGTAAGGACTCAGGTTTTTTCATTTTGGCCTATCCTCTAATTGTAATTATCTTGGTTAAGTCAATGACGTCACATCTGACACAACCTTGGCCATACGAGCATTTCTCCTATATCATAAATGGTTGGAAAGTTGCTAAATAGTTGGCATAGTTGAAAAATGGTTGAATAATCGTTACAAAATGGTTACGTTGAAAAATGGTTGTGTTACAACCATAAATTTTCGTGTGATCAGTTCGTTGTAATTATCCAACCAAGTTCCACATTGAATCAACTTTCATATGCAGTTAGAAAATGGTTGATTGGAAAATGGGTGACCAAACCGGACATCGACAACGTTGGACCAACCGTGCTTCAACCATTCATAACGAAAAATCAACGTTGCTCCAACTAGTATTTTGTGCTACTATCGTCGCCTAGTGCTACCAAAGGAACACACGGAAAACATCAATTAGGATGGCTGGTCACTGGGCACGAACCCAAAATTTTCTGAATTCGAAGGTAACGTTCTACGGCCGTTCGGTATTCTTATCAATATATAGCTATATTTGGACAATGTGGTACTATAGGCACATTCTTAGCAATTTTATAATGTCTAGTAAAATGTTTAGAATGAGGAAAAGCCTACAGAAAACAAAGGAAATGTTTATTGATCGCGGTTCTCAACCTTTTAATTTCAGCGCCCTTGGTCAATCGTAGTGACACTCTAGTTGAAAGTCAGTTTAGGGGTTTGAACAGTAGACTATGTGTGCATGTGCACTGTAGTGTACCTAAAAATACACTGATTGAAAAATCCGTAAGTTAATATGAGGCGTTTGGAACAGCAATGACGCATAATATGTCTCTCTCATTTTCTGAGTTTCTCGCAGTACATTCACTGCCATGTCTCACCGTAGCTAATATTACTGGTCCATACGTCCTGTAAAGTTATATGCAAATAAATGCATGGAGGTTCTAAACTAGTAAACTAGTGAAAGATCTAATCAATTTTAACAGTGTTTTCACTCGTAGACAGTTGCTATTCTAACCACTTGATATGACAAACAACAACGGACATTGCAAGTACCACAGTTCCAGATTGATTTGTTTTTTGTCAGGAACAAAAGTTTATTGATGGGCTTGTTTAAGTATTTTCTTTACGCCTCTGGACCGCGTAATGGACTTTCGCGGACCATACTTTGAGAAACGTTGAAAGGAATACGAAAGTGAAAGAAAGAAAAAACTGGACGCAACCAAGAACAAACGAAAGGGAAACAATACTTTTCGGTGGAATGGTTAACAAACGGAAGACAGAAGTTTGATTAAATATATTGTAATGTGTTATATGAAATCTAGACACATGGACTCTACAAACCGAGCGCCGTAGTTCAGTTGGTAGAGTGTTGGGCTCGTATTCGGAAGGTCCTGGGTTCTTTTTCCAGAGTTTCCTCTCAGTCACACCAAACTAATGCCGAGATGGCACCTTCAAACTGGCCTAGATCCTTCTGCTATCCCTTTTGCCTACCTTACTCCAACCTGAGCGGAAGATAAATGCATTCTAGTCATGGACTTAAAAGGAATTACGAAAGAAGACCGGAAACCTTTTAAAATGTAGATATATCGGCTTATCCCATAATATGCGATAACCTCTGCAATGATGACATCTGACGAGCGAATAGTGAGGTAGACGGCACGTGTCGTAGCTGAGTCATATAGACACTGGCGGCGGTAAGCAATTGGGGGCCTCCCCGCGAAAAAAAATAGGGAGCCCTTTGATAAAATGCTTAAAGTTACACGATCTTTGATATGGCTTACAAGATGTATTTTTAACCTTTATGCCTTTGACCTATACCGGTATAAATTCTTTATTGATAACGTAACATTTGACTGACTAATGGAAAGTGGGGAAGAGGAACCTGTTTAGTGTTCGACGAAAAAAAAAAATGATAAACCAATAAAATAGCATATTACAGTCGCGTCTAAGTAACAATAAAATATAAAATAAAAACATATAACTTAGAAACTTACCTAAATTTAAATAATGTGTTAGCTGCAATTTCTCGGGAACAGGCACCATAAATTTTCTTCTAACTTTCTTTCGCCTTTCACTTTCTTTCACTACTTTTTAGCACCGTTCAAATTTCAACACGAACACATTTTTCATTCCTACATACAGTTTAGTTTACAGTAATAGTCAAAGTTCTCTGCTCTAGGTTATATTATTTACAGTGTTGGTGGCTTTTACATATTTAGATGTAGGTCTAAACTTGAAGCTTGTTTTATTTTGTATCATTGATACAGTATCAGTTATTAAGAGGTTATTTAATTATTTCTAGACGGTTGCCCCCCCCCCCTCAAAAAAAAGTAATTCTAATACAGAATACCTTTGTAAACTTTTATTCCCCCTGTTGTACTATCCCACATTGGTTTGGGTCCCCGTTTACCTGGAACATCCAGCCAGCGCAGAGGCATGAAACATCAATGCCGTATATGGTCAGGATGCTGTGGATGTGGGAGTTGGCCAGAGGTGGTTTCAGAGATTTCGGTCTGGGTACACCAGCCTCACCGATAAGATACGAGAAGGGAGACCTATGCAGCTGGATAACGATTCCCTACGAGCAGCGGTGGAGGTAAATCCAATGCAAACTGTTGATGAACTGGCCAGCGAACTCCATGTCACCCATTCGACCGTTCATCGTCATCTGCAGGACCTTGGTACGTGTTGAAACGTGTTAACGCCTCAACAGAAGCAGCAGCGAGTTGACATCTGCAGTTCCCTACTCATCCGTCACAGACGTGAGCGATTAGTAAATAGAATGGTGACAATGGATGAAAGGTGGGTCATCTACCATATCGTTACACACAAACGGCAGTGGGTACCTAAAAAGGGTGGGGGGCAGGAACTGTGTCGAAACATAATCTCCACCTCTGCAAAGTGATGTTGAGTGTTTGGTGTGATAATCCATTTTGAACTCATGCCACGTAACCAGACCATCAATGCAGATGTCTACCGTCAGCAGCTTGAACGCCTACTGACTACACTGTTGGAGAAACGTCCTGGTCTGATAAATCGCAAGGGTGTGCTCATCTACGGGGTAATAACGCGCTCCCACACACGGCGAGAAGGACCTATGCTAAGATCGAAGAATGTGTCTGGGAGAAATTCCCCAACCGGCGTTTTCACCGGATCTTGCACCAAACAGAGTACTTTTTCGCAACCTGCAAAACCACCTTTCCGGGAAAACACTTCAAAATGAGGATGACGTGCGACGAACAGTGACCCAGTTCTTTGTCTCCAAAAAACCGGTGACTTCTTTCATCGGGGGATTCAACAACTGGTTGACAGGCGGGAGAGTACTGTAGAGTCCGATGGAGACTAATTTCCTGACTAACGGTAGTGTTCCACGTAAGTTATCATTCTTTTTCTCATGGTGAAAAAATACGACATTACTTATGGGATAAGCCGATATAGGAGAATTAAAAAAATACAATAATTTCATTGTTGTAAACAATTAGTGGGAGAAGAACATTACTGGATATAATTTTTTAGAGAAGAACAACGTGGAGATAATTGGTTACCGGAGAGAAATCTGGGTATAATTCGTGAGAGAATATAAATATATCGGATAATTGATAAGAGAGTATGGGGATAATTTGTGGGAGACGAGCAATACTGGAGATAATTGGTGAGAATGGAGGAATATGGAGATAATTTATGAGAAAATAGCAATACTGGAGATAATTTGTAAAGGCAGAGCAATATTGGAGATATTTGGTGAGGGTAGCGCAATGGTGGAGACAATTGGTGAGAGACCGGCAATACTGGAGGTAATGAGCTAAAAAACAAAAATAATTTATTAAAGCCCTGTTTACACTAAGATCCTATTTTGAATGCAATTGCGAGTAGGGTTGAAGGAAAGTAAGAAGAGGAAGAAGGTGGAACCTATTCACAGATAGTACTGAGGAAAGAAAATCGTATGGAAAGACGAATAATGAAATCGAAGACTGGAAACGAATTATGGGAGATCGAAATTTCTTCTAAGAATTATGATGATAGATTAGTTCCCAACCTTAAGGTTTATGTAAAGCAACGATCTCCAACAAAAGATGACAGCACTATCTCCGTATATATCTAATGTATTTTTGTCGTTGAACGAAATTTCAATGTTGCTCCTACAAATTCAAGCCTAGAGAGTTCAAACTTTCAAGGAAGAAAGTTCATAACCAATTCAAGAGTTCGATCAATGCCGATTTTTTTTATTTTTGTTCACTGTTAAAAGAGCTTCATTGTTATAGGTTTTGATATTCACAACAACAATCAGGCGATTTCAACAATGAAGGAAAACGAAAATAAAAAAATCGGCATTGATCGAACTCTTGAATTGGTTATGAACTTTCTTCCCTGAAAGTTAGAACTCTCCAGGCTTGAAGTTGTAGGAGCAGCATCGAAATTTCGTGCAACGATAAAAATGCATTAGACATGTACGGAGATAGTGCTGCCATCTTTTGTTTGAGATGGTTGCTTTACATTAACCTTAAGCTAATGATAGTTCAATGCTTTCTTCCTCCTGCTAACCACGCCCACACGGTTAAATAAACATATACATACTTACGAACTAATTATTATTGGAAACTACGTTACTATAGTAATTATACAGTACGTATTTTTTTTTTAAATATATTCATTGTCATTAAAAGAATATCTAATATTGGCAATAAAACTAAATACTTTTTCTTGTTTATGTGAAAGAACACACACACACATACAATAAAAAAAAAGGAATTAAGTTCCTGAGTCCTAGGATGGGATAGCCGCGGTGGCTCACTGGTAGAGCGCTCACCTCTATTCCGTGGGATCCACGGTTTGATCCTAGCTCGTGCGATGTGGACTCCGTGGTCGTCATACACCATGCATGTAAGTTTCCTCGGGTATTCTTCGTTTTCTCCAACTTTCTTCATTCCACCAATTTTTCCATCATTCGGCCTCATCCAAAGCTACCTAAAGACCTTAAATAAAAATTCAAATTAAAAAAAAAAATCTTAAGTTGGGAACTTTTCCCTTATAGCAACCTAATAGGAGATGTAGATCCCTAATTATTATTTTTTTATCACACTACACGTAAACGTACCATAAACTTACGTCAATACGATATCTTACTATACGCAAGTAGTGCAAATGAACACAATGTAGATACGTAACAATGGAGATACCCAACAATGTGAGGAAGGGAACTAGATGTATTAATTACGTTACATAGACAAAGATAAAGATGATAGATCTTGTACTTAGTAAACGCCAGTTGTCTCCGCGTGTTACCTGACCTTCATCTTAAAGCACTTCTGAAAGGTTGTATCAATATCAAAAGCCTCTTATCCAAAAGCAAATATCATGTACCGTACTTATGCTTATTTCCTCTCTCTCTCTCTCTCTCTCTCTCTCTCTCTCTGTGTGTGTGTGTGTGTGTGTTTCCTCGTTTAATTTTAAGAAAACTTAACCGTGTAGGTAAGAAATCGTAAATTTATTTATTTTAAAAAAAAAAGAAAACTAGCAATCGTAATCTTATCTTTACAATTAGCAAATATACGTAATGATTATTTCTGTTTGCAGTTTTCTTCACAAATATGTATATCAGACACAAACACACACATACACATTGCAATGTAACCGGTAACCCCTTTCCTTTCTTTTTAGCCTTCACACTAATCGTTGTTACAAAACTTTCTCTTTTTTTTTTCCTTATGCAACGCAAGACGTAACACGATGTAGGTCAAGCAAGAGAGTAGTAGTTTTGTGAAGAAAATTCTGCACAAACGGAATCATATTACAGAAGATTGGTGATCTATCTTATTTGGTAGTTATGCGATAGAAAAAAAAATATTTATAAACTACCAAGTTGCAGAAAAAAAACAGGGATTCTTCCAGGATTTTCAGTTTGAGGGGGTGTAAAGTCAAAATTGGGAGGGTGTAAGTGGAGTTTTGCACGGTTTTTATCAATTTTTCAACGGAACAATATTCAAGTTGGAAGGGATGCTCGCTAAGTTTTAGGGGGGTGACACCCCCACAGGAAGGGTCTGGCGGAATCACTGAAAAACTGTGTTGATGCAACACTTTTAGGTGTCCCAGTGTGACCACCATGTTTGTTCTGTTAAATCAACACCTTTATTGTGTGATTTCGGTGATTCAGTACTTTGATAGTGTTAGTACAACACCCCCCATTCTGTTGAATCAGCGTTGATAACACATCCATTGTGTTGAATGACTGAAATCTATACCGTTTGTTGTGTTTATTTAACACAAAAAAGTGGTGGTCGCACTGGGGCACCGAAAGGTGTTGAATTAACACAGCTTTTTTCTCCCCCCTCCCCTCTGTATTGTCAAAATTATAAAGCAAGAAAAATAATGATTTAATTATTGGTTCAAAATTAGTGTAAATAGGTACTATTTTTTTTCTATGTAGTGACCATTAATTGGTATCAAACTCTAAAAGCTGAGGAAGTATGTACCATGTGTATACATAATTCGCTGCTAGTGAATTCAGTCAGTTCAATATTGCAGTTTGCAACTCTTTATTCTTAATACTCTCCTGAACACAGTACACAGCTACTTGTGAGGGTGATCGAAAAGTTCCCGTCAGTATGGCGAATCTTCGAGACAGTGCGCACAGTAGTGTGAAAGCAGCCGGTGTTGACCGAGAAAATATCTCCTGACACCAGCATCCCACATCACTTGTCCTGAATGGGGATGTCTCAACGTTCACAACATTATCCGCTATAATTGTTGCTCAAGGTTCCAGAAAACCCAGCAAAAGGATATCTTTTTTATTTGTGTACTAGAAGATAGACCTAGTGGTCGTGATCCTCCGTGTTGACTTTGTTTGTTTGAATCTAGGGATTCCGCCAGGATTTTCAGTTTGGGTGGGTAGTGTCAAAATTGGAAGGGTGTAAGTGGAGTTTTGCACGGTTTCTGTCGTTTTTGACCTAAAAAAGAATAAAGTTGGAAGGGTGCTCTCGAGGATTTGTGGGGTTACACCCCTACAGGGGGATCTGACGGGATCACTGAATCTGTGTACGCCATAAACAGATCGGGTCAGTCCCCTTGGGTCACGGTTCGAACTTGACGAATCAATTGAGTCGGTTTGAGGCTTAACCCGACCGACCCATTGAGAACAGTAGTACGGACTTTCTGAAGCTTACGACACAGTACATTAACCTCCTTATACTCATTATTATTAACATAATCATAATAAGTGTCTGGCATAAAGCGGCAGGCTATTCAAAGCTAGACCCTCTCTACTCACCCCAATCTTACCCTTTTCTTTTTATTTCACCATTCGATTTATCTTCTTTAATACTGTTAAGGAGTCTTATTCCTCATCCCCTCTTTCCCTCAATCAAACCGTAAATTGCATGCCTTGGTATACAATCTCTGCTCAGCGAATGTCCTAAACAGCTTCTTATAAATTTTATAAATGTCATGAATTTGATTGAGTTAATCTGGAAGCACCTACAACCGCCAAGTATTTTATTTTACTTTTGTTTCCTTTGCTATACGGTACTTAAGATTGAAAGTTTACAATCTCTGGATACAAAGATAATCTCTATCTAACGATATTATTTTTATGAACTCCCAGAATATTGTATCGAGACTATATTACGGACGAACGAAATCAACGTTGGAGTTCGAAACTCGTGCCAGCGCGCTCCCCCTATACTCATGAATTGCACTTTCTTGCATCTAAGGATGAAGGTTGTTGCATTAGCATATTGTTAAGGACACGTTTCTGAGCTGAAATCATCTTTATATGCATGTGCACGACAACGAAGGATGCCAATGGATGCAGGCCATGTTTTCTTGTTCTCTCACCACGAATACCATAAATATTTCTTTGCATTTACATGAGAACGAATTTCCAATTCGATCACCGTTTGAAGACAGCACCATACAGAAAATGATTTTATATATACTTGGCAAAGAATGCTTGTACAGATTAATATGATCTTTTCAGTTCCTTAAGAGGGCTCCTCGCTCCAACTCCCAATTTTAAACATTTCAAAAACTAAGAGTACTATCAAAAATCTAAGTTCATAGCGCACTAGAATTACTATGAAATACAATGGACAGCGATCTCGAGATCTTGTCCATTGATGAGTGATACGTTTTCAAAAATTATGACGTCATTATTTAATTGAAATCTCAGCGCTCATCAACCGACAATATCTCGAGATCCCTGCCCATTGTATTTTATAGTAATTTGAAAGTTCTAGTGCGCTATGAACTTACATTTTTGATAGTACTCTGTTTTTGAAATATTTTGAAAAATGTTAAAAACGGGGGAGTTGGAGCGAGGAGCCCTCTTAATTTAGTAATAGGTTGTGTATTTCACTTAATATGGATAGTAATAATTTGCTCTTTACTTTTCTTTTACAGAATTATAATTACAAAATTCTTTGTTATCACATTATGAAGATTTAAATTGTGTCGTGTTTGAAGATTTTCTAATCGTTCTGAATGTGAACTTCGTCATTTAATTTATTAACCTTCTAACAACTTCTCATTGAAAAATATATTATGATTTTACGCTTAATTTGTTGTTCTTTCACATAGGCTATCTAAGCTCAGATTACGTAAAATCATTTATAAATACTGGAACTAATACTGCTCCTTGTGGAATACCATTATTTGACACAATCATATAATAGCGACTATTTGAACAGCGTCTTCTCGCTTTTGTTGTGAGTAGCTTTTGAACCATGTAATGCCAAAGCTCTTATTATATTAGCCGAACAGACAGTCGTGTGGACTAAGCCGTTAGGCCAGCGACTTGAAGGTCGCGGGTTCGAATCCCGTCAAGGGCATGGATGCTTGTGAATTTAATGATAACTTCATTCGCGTTAACTTTGCACCATAACTTAGTACAAGGCTAATTATTTCTTGAGTTCTATGAACCAAAGTGATTTTGAATTCAGTTCTCTTACAATACAAACCTTCAGGAAGCCATCATTTGTAACGGTAACCTTACCAGTCATTGACTTGGGTGCGATTAAATTATGGTTTATTGATGTACGGGGGATATATAAAAGGCAGCCTAACGATCTTCGTTCTATATAAAGCAAAACAAAATTATCTAATAAATCATCATGCTAGGATTTGGGGTAGTATCGAAAAGGCATCCCGGTTTGAAATAAAATTCATATGTTTCGGATTACTTTATGTATAAATATTGTGCTCAACTGATATAACGGGGTTTACTAAAGCAAATACAACGAGGAAATTAGAATTGCTACTGTTTTCTGTATTTTGATTATATTGGGTATGAGACGTAAAATTCAAACAGGAACATTACGTAAGCTACGAGATGGCAAAGTAAAATACTGTATATGATATAATTAAACTACGTAATGGATATAACTAAATGATGTAATAACTAATATAAAACCTGTACACAAGAATAATCCAAAGTTGATGCAGAGCTGAGAAATTGTAATACGATAATCTGCTGAGAATCAATTTCCCTCTTTCCGCTACAGTTCTTTGTTTTGTGTTTGATCGAAATGTATGTATAATGATGCTCGGTAGAGGTCAATCGAAAATGATATGAATGTCATATCTAGGAACAGCAAATACAGATCAAAATCATGAATGGAAATTAATATAAAACTGCAATTGTATAATTTTTGTATCTAGTCAAGGTGAAGCAGAAAATGTTTTAAGGGAGAATTAAGTTATGATTCATGTACACGAGGTTATAGAACCGAGATACTAATTACACAAATCTATGTAAAATATTGTTACTGGTTACCTTGAGAGAGACTTAAAGACTTATAAGAATTCTAACACGTTCTTATGAAAGTAAATTGCTTAAAGCAACATTACCAGGTTTTTTATTTCGACGCTGGACTTAACTGCTAGAGTAACTTTTCGTTACTCTAGGCCAGGTTTATAGAAACTGGGTGTCGCCTCACCTGTTGTGCACAAGCCCGGGTTCCCCCAAGTAGGCACTTCAGTTCATGACGTCAGGTGGAACAAAGAGTACAGGCCCTGATCTTCGGAGTAAAGAGTCTCATGCAAAGATTGAACAGCCGGATAATAAATATTAAATATTGAAATACTTATATCGTCTGTTACTGAATTAGATATCATCGTCTTTTACACATTTAGTATGAAACATCCGGAAAGCATGCTCATGTCCCAGATATGCTATTAGCCTTGCACTGACTTTGGTGCAAAGTTACCGCGAATGAACTATATATAGCAGTCAGTACCTTCACAGTATAATCGTGACAGGCCGAAGTCAAAAGTGACAAGAATGGCCCCATACAAAATAAAGTTTACCGAAGTTTTTTATTTTTTTATTTTAATCGTGTTATATTAACTTTCCCTTTTAATTTAACGATATGCCAACTGACACCGTGTCAAATGCTTTACTTAGGTTTTTGAAACACTGTGTCTTTCGATTGTCCTCGATATCTTTTCTGTTATGATAAAATGAATTGTATGGGCAGTAATCTTTTCTGTTAGTTTGTGAGCTTCAGTTATTGTACTTCTTGCTTTAAACCCACATTGATTATTTAAAAACTCTAATGTACATTTTCATTCATAAACTATGACCTATTGGAACGATTTTAAAGTCTGACACGTTGTACCATGTAGCAATATTGCTCCTATATCCGATATAGATTTAAGAATAATTTAAAGCAACGATCTCCAACAAAAGATGGCAGCACTGCCTCCGTTTATGTCTAATGTATTGTCACTGTTACACGAAATTTCCTTGCTGCTCCTACAAATTCAAGCCTAGAGAGTTCAAACTTTCTGGGAAGAAAGTTCATAACCAATTCAAGAGCATGATCGATGCCGATTTTTAATTTTCTTTTTTGTTCATTGTTGAAAGAGCTTCATTGTTATAGGTTTCGTATTCACAACAACAATGAAGCGATTTCAACAATGAAGGAAAACAAAAATGAAAAATCGGCATCGATCATGCTCTTGAATTGGTTATGAACTTTCTTCCCTGAAAGTTTGAACTCTCTGGGCTTGAATTTGTAGGAGCAGCAAGGAAATTTCGTGCAACGATAAGAATACATTCGGAGATAGTGCTGCATCTTTTGTTGGAGATCGTTGCTTTAGATTATCCTTAAAAAAAAGACGCGTCGCATGTTGTGCCTGCCATGTATAATTAGTGCAGTGTTGCAAGCTTGTACAGCTTTCGGAAGTTGCAAATTTTACATCGGACAGTTTGTCTTAATTTGAGTGTATCAAGAACACTATAATAGTTTCTTGCCTGATTTTTTCCAACATTTCGAATACAATTCCTTAATTGAAATTTGCCTGCAATTCTTTATATGAGGAGTCCAGGAACATAGGTAACATCGACCATTAAAAAAAAAGTTTGAGGTAATCTTTTATATGTAACTCAAAACAGATGTGACACAAACTGTACAAGGAAACGTTGGACCTTAATGCGTCCTTGTACAAAATATAACAGTTTTTGTCACATATATTTCGGGTTATTTATAAAAGATTAGCTCCAAATTTTTCTCCGTCAATGGCACTTGGATCCTTTTACTTCTGGCGTCGACTTCTTGTCCTTTTCTTAGAAATAGGATGTATTCTGGCTGTTATAAAGATTTAAAAAATATTGAATTTGTTTACGGCCTTTAGGTAACTCTTCCTCAGGCCAGGGTATATACTCCATATTCCTGGCGTTAAATATGATCTGCAATGGCCTAGCAATATTGACTCGTATCTGCGTCTGTACAGAAACAGTTCATATGTTTCGTGATGTAATCACACGTATGTGAGATAGTAGTGCGTAATTCAAATGTACGTTTTTTTTATGTTCTCGTACACGATAAAACAAAGACGAATTGCTTACATGGTTTGATTTGAAGCTGTGAGTAAGATGCCTATTGAGGTTAATGATAAGCTTGAGTAGTCATTAAACAATGGTAGCAAACAAAACGTATTTTCTTTCAGAAGACGAAGAGAATTATTAATGAAACTGCACAACTGACATACTACGTTTTAGCAGACATCTTCAAAACTTGTCTCTTCTCTTAGTCTGTCTGTGTCTGTCGCGGGCTAGCGCCGCAACCATAGCGGAGAGATACTGATTTCCAATTTGAGTTCGGCATGCTCCATTTATCATTCCCTTTGTGGCTTTAGCACTGAGCGTATAGCCTTATATCTGTCTGTCGACAACTTTAACCTCAGGAACTACTAGAACTAGGAAGGTGGTAGATGTGTCGTTAGAAGGGTCTCGACGAGACGATATCAAAGCTCTGTGTTTCCGTCGAAAACTTTGAATTAAGGAACTTCTCCCAGATAGCATGCCAACTTGCAACAAGTTTGTCAGTCACTTAGTTTGAGCTTGTCAAATGTGTGTTGAACTTAATAAACAAGCATGAAAGAAACTTGTTGGTGCAACATAAGTGGCTTGGTTGTTATAACTAATTTAATTCAAGCTTGTTGGAACAAGCTGTATGCGAGGAAGCTTGTCAAACTTGAAATGGATTTTAATTTTATTTTTGTTTGACTTCTGCTGTCGTCTCAGTGCGATAAAGTGCTATCACGTGTCAGGATTGTTTCGCCATGAGCTCATGTTCGCCAACTCCCACGCTTTTACTACAGGAGGTTCTTGGAATCTTAGGAACTAGGTATAATATAAATAGCGCTTGGAAAGCGAGATAGGGGTTTGGTTTAGGGTCCGTTCTACAATCGACCACTAAACTTCTAGTCAGCGCTAAGTTGAGGCAAAGTCTGATTTTGGCCAATGAGAGTACGCAAAATGATAGTTGGCTTCCACTCAGCTCTGACTAGAAGTTTAGCCGTCGATTGTAGAACTGACCCTTAGTCACTCCTTCGATTCTCACCCAGGGCAACCTTTTTGTTTTTTAATAAGTATATTATGTTTTTCTTTCTAAATGAATTAACTGACAAATTAGAGAGTTAGTTATGGATGAAAAATTTGGAAGATTGGCTTCTGACATCCGCCATTACAAACATCAAATTTCTCGGTTAAAATGAACAATTTCAAAAGCTCAAATAGTTCATTTGATTCACAGCCACATAGCAATTTTGACCTGACTCTAAACTAAATAGGTTTTTCCTTTGACAAGAGGAACAACTTTTAGCAAGATTAGCAAATCAAGCCGAAAAGGGCTCTTAAGTAATCCGTAGAAGAATTGTGGAGCTTTTTTTGAAGCTGAAGTTTGAACGTTTCGTGTGCACTTGATTTATTTTTTAGGATTACAATTAGTTTTATTGTAATTGAACTTAAATTGCAAATAATGTTAAAATTAATCTACGTTTTAAGCACAACTTAAGTTGGGATAGATTCTGTTCGACATAACCAACTTACAGAAAGGAAAAAAAAATGTAGCATTGAATTTAGCGCCATGGTGTCAATAAGACGTAACAGAGAAGGAAGTTCCTATCTACATTTTTTTCTCTGTTGCTTTGAGCCAAAGATAACTTACGTAACTGTTAAAACACAGGTGCTAACTATGAAATCATTGTCGTAGGGTGGAGGAAGGAAACAAGCAAAACGCTTGGTGCTAATGTAATTTGTGACGACGACTGAAGAAACCGATCAGAGATTATTTTTATTTGCGTACATTCCATGTGTTTCATGTTGAAGTGTTACATTTTCTTTATTGTCTATTTACTTTGCTGATAGCTGCCTTTTGTGGGTTTAATGAATTTTATAACAGCATGGACGTTATAATCTCTAATCTTCATATGACTGAAGTAACTAAGTAATACGTTTTTGCCATGGTTCAGGAGAACTTGGGCTAGATGTATTAAAGTGCACACCATGCATTCAGTGTTGCCAACTTCAGCCACAAGTCACTAAGTCTGGTGGATTGAGGGTGGTGAATGGTGACGAATTTTCCCAAAATCTCTATCGAGTTTTTCAATTACTTTGGAAATGCCTTGACAGCATACTCACTACAGAAAATGATCTCAACTCAAAAGCTGTCGATCTGAAAGAAAAAAAAACGATTAAACAACATAACCCTAGTCTCAACATCTACCACAACGAACAGAATACGATGGAGTAGAGTGTAGTGTAATTTTTAATTGTTTTGAAGTGTTTATACATTGTACGCATGTTAAGTTTTGCGAAAACAGCAATTTTCGGGGTCTGTATTCGGCAAAATCATATTTAGCGAGTTTCTAGCGATTTTTAGTGGAGAATCTAGCGATATTGTATCATGAAGAGTTGGCAACAATGCATCGATTTGTAGCCGTGGTGGCCTCAACGTCTGGAAATGAGTTTCAAAACTTGGATTAGAATGTATTAGTTGGACTAATCAAAATAATTAGACTAAAATCAATAATCCAACCCAACGACGTATTAAGATTCATCTTTTATTGTATACTTTTACTATTTAACAGTGTAGATCACCCCCGCTATCTTGATATAGTTTCAATTTACTAACATGGGAATTGTTGTACTCGTTTCATGTCTACCAGGAGCGTCACTTTTAACTTCTGTTGTCGCCTAATTTTCTGTCACATTTATTATGACTCATTATGTTTTATAAAAAAAATAATTGTTATTTATATAGACAGAATAATTTCCCATTGACATATTGCATTTCATATAGTTAACGATTAATAATATATTACACTCAGATATTTGAAAAAACTTCACATTTGAAAAAAAAAGTCAAAATAGCCACCGAGACAAATTTCGTGAAAGCAGAATTTGAATATTCCACTTTTGAGAAGCATACAATGAATAAAACAATTCCCATATAAATCAATGGAAAGTGCATACTAATATGGCAAGGCTGATCAACACCGTTAAAGTACATCTTCTTTCGTTGTTTAAAGTTAGCATTGCTGGTCAATCTACACGTGTAAGTCCACTTCATAATTTTGACAAATGCGAGACCTTTTAATATCAATAGGCACTTAACTCTGATAATTTTTATCTCAAGATTTAATATGTTATCGCAACAAACTTTTTTTTCTCCCCGTAGAAGTCGTTATCACAAAAACCATTACCGACGCACAAAAGAGTCAAAAATATTATTTTGTGATCTATTATTGACAAACAGCAGAAAATGAGGGTAGCAGTGGACGACGGCTTAAACAGAACGAACAGTAGCAATTGGTCGAGGAGTGAAGTGATTGTAAAGATATCCTTCGAAAGCAACAAAGACGTTACGGTCGGAGGGGGGGGGGGGAACAAATCCATTAGATTTGCGGATGAGATTGTTATTCTTGCAGAAAAATAGGACACCACTTTACAAGATGTTAAAACAGCTACAAGAAAGCTATGAAGATCTGGATTGGAAATAAACATAAATAAAACGAAAGGGATAATAATTGGAACAAATCGAACTATAAAAGATATCAAGATTGATTGGAAGAGAAAACGTAGAATAACTTCAAACATTTGGATAGTATTCTAAATGAGGATGTGAAATGTGAAACAGAGATTAAGGTGAGAATAGCGATGGCGAAACAGACGATCACGAGGAAGCTGTTCTAGGAAACAATGAACGTAAGGTTGAGGAAGAGATTCATTAAATGTGTTGTGAGGAGCAGAAACGTTGCCTCTACGAAAGAATGAAGAAATAAAATTGGAAGCTTTTGAAATGTGGACATAGAGAAGAATGAAAAAAAATCAAATCAATTGGATACAGAAGATAAGAAATGCTGAAGAGAGACGAATAATCTTGACACAATAGATTAGAGAAGCAAAAGAGTAACTGTTTAAGACATTGACTACGCGGACTGAGGGATGCAATTGAAGGTAGAGGGAAAGAGAGGAAAAAGAAGAAGTCGAATTCAATTCCTTGACAGTATTAACGAAGATAAATTCTATGGTGAGATGAAAAGAAAAGCGCAAAATCGATATGAATGGAGAGGGCATAGCTTACCTTGAAGAACCTACCGCTTTCACAGAACACTGATGATGATATATTC
Source organism: Lepisma saccharinum (assembly GCA_022664845.1). NCBI lineage: Eukaryota > Metazoa > Arthropoda > Insecta > Zygentoma > Lepismatidae > Lepisma > Lepisma saccharinum. The sequence continues at coordinate 27,164 of JAGDQP010019321.1, forward strand.
AATACCTTTTATTTTGCCCATCCATACACAGCAGATAGTAAGAACTCAAACAACCTTTTTAGCACACTGTACAGCTTATCAGTTTCAATAAGTGATTTTGGTGGCCAACACAATTAGATGCCGAAGAGCAGAGGATTTCATTTTCTTAGAGTAGAAAGAGGGACCAATTTTTAGAACGGGATTTTAAATCGAAAAGAGCGATTTTTAACGAAACGTTCTCCCTTTGGATAGAAAATGTGATTTGTTTAGATGAAATTCCGATGCTTTATGGATGTAATTTATTCTTTCAAGTTGAAAACTTTTGTAAACTTTATTTTGTATGGGGGCCAGTCTACTAACTTCTGACTGGCCTGTCATGATTTTGCCTATTTACACCTTCCTTAAAATCCACAAACATCCATGCCCCAGGCGGGATTCGAACCCGTGACCTTCGAGTCGCTTTCGTTGCCGAATGCCTTAAATCGCACGGCTACCCTGCTTCAAAATTGGAAGAGCGATTTCTTATCTCTTTAGAGTGGTTCACATTGCTACTAGCCAAGTTTGTTCTCTCTGCCATTTGTAATCGCGAAGGTTATCAAAAGACGAAGCCGCTATAACTGTGAAATTTATCGCGTTTATTTAAAAATGGCGACAGAAAACCTGAAAACATTTCTCAGTGACAAAAACGTATTAGAATGCGTCAGAATGTTTGAGGGTTGTTCTTAAGTACTTGGCAAGACGAAAGATACAATTTGGAAGGTATAATCTCATAGTTGGCCCGCTGGCTGAGGGTATAAAGCGTTGGATACCTGGTCGCAATAGATAGAAATTCATTTTAAAAAAGCGTATATCTACGTTCTCATCGAAAATAACTACGTTAAATCCCATCCATTTTCGAGCGGGAATTTCTCGTTTTCTCCGATAAATATCCGCTCTAAAAGAATGGTCCATATTTCCGCTATCGAAAGATGAAATACTCTGCTTAAATCCAACTAGCAATGAACAGTGAATTCGTCAGTGTTGACGCTATACATTAAAAAAAAATCGCTGTGCAAATAGGTGAACTGTAGTTTATCTAAACACATTGTGAACCAGATGTGCTCTGAAAGTGTTTAGAAAATAAGACCAGAAAAACAAGTGCGGAAGGAATGCTTAAAACAAGTTCAGAAAGATAAACTATAGGTTCTGGACACTTCTCGTGTACACATTATTAACACCTTTTAAACAGAAAAATCGATTAAGGATAGTGCTCACAAAGCATTTTTTTTAAAGTGTGAAAACAGTAAAAATCTAAAGAAACGGAGTCCAATTATAATTATTTGTTCTGTATACATGTTTATTCACTTTTGATTTACATGTGACATTAAAAAGACCTTTCTTACTGTTGCTTCTGTTTTGATAGTCACGGATTTACTAGTCTGGCTTAGTCTCGGAATATTTAAGCTTTTGAGTAGCGTAGTAGTAGCAATAACAGCAGCAAGGAACCATTACAAAAGAGAAACGCAAATATAATTCTGGCAATAAAAATTCCCGACAAGGTTAACTTCCAGAACTTTCCGGTAAGCTGTAAAATATTTTTTTAAAAAAGTTCTGCTGTTTGAGAAAGAAAAAAAAAAAAGAAATCTCTAATCAAATAAAATGGTTCAGCTACTTTCACGTAGAATTCTCCTCAGGGTCACACTAAAGCCTGTCACTTGTTGCCAAGGTTTCTTTCTTTCTTTTCCAACCTGCAATATTCAACGGGTCACATTGAAGGTCATAGTGTGTTAAATAAACATACACACAGACAATAATAAGTTCTTGTAATAATTTAACTACTGTAGAAATATTTTACCATGTGTTCCACCTAATGATATTAAAGTTTAGAAAACTCCATTGAAATTTGGAGGATGTGGTTAAAAGCGCAATAGTTAAGTCAAGCAACAAATAATCAGTGAAGAAGGAAAAAGCATCTGGTTAGGACCATGGGCGGATTTGTGGGGGGCATTACCCCCCCCCCCCCCCCTAGTCATTTCAGAATGACACTAAATGTTTCATTTAAACGATATCTTTTAAAGTAATTTACCCCCGGGTCTCTCTCGTGCCCCCCTTCCAGGTTATCTCTCCTAAATCTGTCCATGGTTAGGACATTGTCTTCGCAGGAATTACGTACTAAGGTACGAAATTGTTGAAGATATATTTAAAAGAAAAAGAGGAAAGCGGAAGATCGAAATGGGAGAGAGATTAGTATGGCTTAAAGGACCTCCAGCATTTGACAGAACAGCAGTGATAATAATTACTAAGTTGAAGCCTTATCCGTTTCCCTTCCGCAACGGACAGTAAAAGACTGACTGAAGACGTTAGGGTTAGCAGCCATTTAACATACAGGAGTACAGGTTATGAACTTTCTCGTCTGGATGTTTGAACTCTCGAGGCTTGAATTTCGTGCAACGATAAAAATACATTAGACATATGCGGAGATAGTGCTGCCATCTTTTGTTGGAGATCGTTGCTTTACAACAACTTTAAACATTGGAAAACCATGTGTATAAATTGAACAGCGTTCCTATCCACCATGGCGTCTTTCCGAATCAGTAATGCGTGGTATATGCTTGCACCTTATAAAAAGTTACTTGACGAAATGTACTCATGTTACTTTTTACATGAGTGTGCGTGTGTGTGCTGCGTGTGAAAGAGAGAGAGAGAGAGCAAGGAAACATATAAAGAAAAAGCAACTAGAGTCTTGGAAATTGTAAACAATTAAATCTTCCAACATATAATTCCATTATTTGTCCTAAAAGTAAGGTCATTTCCCTTTTTTTTTTTTTCGCACTCATATTTTGTCTTACGCCATTTTTACTAGATAATTTACCACAACGGAGGGCAAAAAAGGCAAAGATAAAACGGTCTTGAAATTGCAAAACAGAGGTACTGGCTCTAAGCTTCCCAGCAACAAGTAACACGCCCATCATTTATAACTGGTCGTGTGACGTCATTTCCCTGTTTTTGAAGCTGGTTTACATTACATACGTACGCAGAAAGCTAAAGAGAAATTGTCCTTACGTATTGCACTAGAAGTCATTAGTTTCAGATGCAACAAAATTCCTGAAGAGTTGTTCTTACCTGCCAACTCCGATCTTTCGTACACTGAAAAAAAAAAGCTCTGTTAATTCAACACACTGTGGTGTCCCAGTGTGACTACCACTTTTTGCGTGTTAAATCAACACAAGACACGGTGTTGATTTCGGTACTGGGAGAAAAAAAGTTACGGCTGCAGCGAGATTTGAACATGAGTTACTCAGTTAGAAGTCGAGCGTCTTACCAGCTTCTCTGTTATAAGTTTTGATATTCACAACTATCAAGCGATTTCAACAATGAAGAAAAACGAAAATAAAAAATCGGCATTGATCGAACTCTTGAATTGATTATGGACTATCTTCTCTGAAAGTTTGAGCTCCTTAGGCTTGAATTTGTAGGAGCTGCATTGAAATTTCGTTGCAACGATAAAAATACATTAGTCGTACACGGAGGTAGTGCTGCCATCTTTTGTTGGAAACCGTCGCTTTAACCTCAGCTATCTGTCGATCCGTAAGTGCGAAGCAAACATAATAATCACATCCTTCTTTATATTCTATGGCAGGACTCTTCAGTTAATTTTTTCTGGTGTTCGAATTTATTGTAATATCATAATAAAAAGCCATTTGCGGTCCGGATAACTATAAGTAAGTCGACTATAAGTAACTATAAGTCGACTATAAGTAAGATTAGACTGGAAGACCCAGCATCTCTGACACAATTAGGAAGGCTGAGCCAGGCCAATCGTTGGCTTCGCCTTCTGGGAGGTCCTGGGTTCTACACTAGCGGCCGACCACCGTGACTGAAGTTTTCCCTGTCACACAATGCAAATTTCGGGATGGTACCTTCAACTCAGACCCGACCTGAGACACAGTTGCCTAAAGGCTTTCAGAGTTAAATTCAAATTGAATTCAGACCCTGTCTGACTCATATCCGCACCCTTTCCCGTACTGGATACCAACCTGAAACTACAGATAGCTAAAGGCCATAGATAAATTCAAACAAGATGGTAAGACCGCTATTGGTTCGGCCGCATAGTTGTTTGGAATAATAATGAAAGTAAACATGGCATAGATTAACATGAATTCATATCACACTTCTATGGTTTTTCTAGTGCATTTCAGCAAGTAAAGAATGTGCAAAATACATTCACATATTACTCTTGTCATCGTTTCAAACATGGCACGAGGCAATAGAGGCCAAAAAGTCATATAGCTAAATTAAAATTTGTGAGGATCCGGAAGAACAGGCTTCAGAGTCCGGAACCGGACCGCCATTTGAAGACCCCTATGGTTATCAAGCGCTACGTTGGTTTTGATTAGTTCTATATTCTGCTGGTCCCTTGTTTATATAAAACCAAAACTGCATAAGAGTTTTGCGGGTTGCCTATCAGCACAGGACAAGTCAAAGGCTGAAATGGACTTTATTTTAGGGCCTTTTAGGTATCGATGGCTCAGTTCGGAATAGGGTGTGGGAGAGAATGCTAGGAGGTAGGCGGTCAGGGCCTAAATGCAGGTACCATCGCGACATTCGCCTGGTGTAACTAAGGAAAACCCTGGAAAAATATTCAGAATGATCGACCTCTGGGATTAATCCCAGGACCTCACTCACGTTAAGCCAACGCACTGCCACTGAGCCACGGCCGCTCGGTGACATGTTAAGGATAACACATTTAAAATAAGGTGAAAATATTTATGCCATACAGTTTCAAATGGCCTAAACCAGAGACTCCCAACCTGGACCGCGTGAAACACATTCCAAACGGCACATGCTAACAAGACAAATATAAATAAATAAAAAAGAAATAATGAACCAGGGACATGGTGCTTGCAGGGTTTATCGAATGAGGAACCCGGTAAAAAAAAGGTTGGGAATGTATGTGGTAGACTCATTCTTCTCCTTCTGGTCAATTAGATAGACATTCAAAATGTTGTATAGCTGGGTCCCACGGCGTGGAATTATATATCGGATAATGGACATTCAGACAGACAACAAAACAGCTTTGTTTTTAAGATATCCTAATGTCCAAATCAAATGTACACGTGGTTCACCTTAACGAGCTCTTTAAATGCCGCCAAATTTTGTTCAAGTTTGTTTCAGCGTTATCAACTCGTAGAACAAGCGAGGAAGAATGGGGAAACAAAAGGAAGGAAGACGGAACCTGGCAACATTGCTGAATTCTAGCATGTTTCTAATTTGATATGAGTGAATCATCTTCCCATTTGATTTTTACTATACCTAGGTAGTGCACCAAATGACCAAAAGTAACTCCCTAGAAAAAATCATTTATGGGGTGAGTTGTGACGCTCTCTGCCTCGTAACAAGGATCCTTGGTTCGATTCCCGGTGGGAACACATGTCGTTCGAAGCCCACGTTAAACTGTAGGTCCCGTCCTTAGGACGTCATCCGATAGAAGACAATGTCAAAGTTCACCTAGCCCAGTGACCTAGTCAGGATCTGCCTTCGGGTAGAAAACTCATCCCCGTCATTATGAGCTGAGCCTAATCCCATCAGTCAGAGATAACTGTTCCGGTGACATGGATAGGACCATTTGTTAAGACCTTTTTCCCAGTGCCAGTGCCTTCGTTGAAGTACAATCCCGGCATACCTCTGGCAAATCTTGAACTGCGTGCTCGTAATTTTCGATTTAAAGTCTGCGACGTTAGCCACTGGATCCAGGAGGCTGGGTAACTCTATGATATGTTATACACTAAAGATAAAAGTCGTACATACAATTCAATTGATTTCACTTTTTTTCCTCCTAGTCAAAGAACAGCTGATATAAAATGTGTTACCTCACCACTTGAACCGCTAAAGAACTCTTATTCTGCGGACAGTATGTTTCTATGTGTGCATGTCAGAGAATGTTGTCATGTCTTGTCGTGTTTGTTTGAATTGAAACGTCAAGAAACGTTTGCGATAATATAATGTCTACTCACATTCAAGTTTCAGTCTGTGTTCAGAACATTGGTTTTTATCAAGGTGCTTGTTGCATGTTAAAAAAAAAAAGACTTTATCACCTTGCGATATGTTCTTTGAACTTCAGTTTGTTTCAACCATGACTCAACATTTCATAGGGTGTAAATTAGTCTTTATCGTGGAAGGGTTCCGTTATTTACAAAGTAAAGATGTCAGAGCATATAAATTGTGAACTGGTTGTTATGTGTAGGTAATGCAAAAAGAAAGAGAAGGATACTTTCCAATAAAAGTCAGTGGCGGCTCGTGGAGACAACATAAAGTGGGGAAGTTGGAGTAAACTGGGGCTACTTTGGACGAGTTTTCTTGTGTGCAGCTGAGCATATGACAACTACAATTTTGTTTATTGTTGCTCTCTATTAACATAATGTTATTAATGCTAGAACGTTGCAACACAGTAAAAAAAAAACTAAAGGAGTGGTGACCAAACTAACCTTGCATGTGCGATTACTTTGACCACCTGGCATTCTATAATAAACATGCAAAGTAACCTAATCGTGGGGTAACATGAACATAATTTTCTGAGTGCTTCACGCTTTTACGTTTAGTCATATAGATTGTAAATAGCTGAAAAGTTTATCTGTACTTTTTAGTATTCTTAAAGATTGTAAATAACTGATTTTCATTATCAAATGATTTTATTTAAATTGACAATTCTGTCAGTTTGTTAATTCAAATCATTCCGAAATCGAAACGCCAATTTTTGGGATTCCTGAATGCCAGAATTTCGGAAAGCTAGAATTTCCAAAAATGCTGTAATCTAAGGAAATTTCGAATTTCGGAGTAAACTTTGGACTTCTGAATGCCTCTAGTAGCGCTTTCACACACGCTACACGGATCAGCACAGCACGCTTGATTCGCATTTTCCTAGCACAGTTTAGCCCGGTTTGATTTAGCCAGATTTTACACAGGACAACCAGACACTCGAATTAACTTCAGTATTTTATCGCTAGAGAGACTTAATTTCGCTGCATTATACAAGCAATGTATCAATATTTACTAAAATCGACGCGCGAATTTTGTTGTGTTTGCGAAAACTGAAATATGGATGCGAAGAAGCGTAATATTGTGGTAATAGGTATTGCTACTTTCCTACAAGTTTTTGGAAGGACAATTATCAATAATAAATATAGAAGAGGCAGGCATGTATCTAAAAGTTGGTTTCGGGCAGGGTTTATTTGTCACCGAAAGAGATAGGGGGAAAATTTTATAGGCTAATATTTATAGGATACGTATTTTAATCTTTTATAACCAAGGGGGGCTATTGGGAACTGAAACCCCAGAAACAACCTTTACCACATTCTAGTCCCCCAATTTTACAACTATTTTTTTTTTCTATTTATACATATCATAAGGTTACGTCAGCCCCTGACTATTTGAAATGAAATATTGTATCCCCGCACGTATTTTTACCCTGGCACCATCGCTGTTCATAGCTCAAGGATTAATACATAAATCAAATGGGATGACAAGCGTGAGAAACTAAGGACTAAAAATTTGGTCCATATTGCATTAGACTGAAAGTGGAGGATCGAGTTTAACTGTTTGCTCTGGAGTCTTACTTGAGAGTTTGATCGACCACTCAAGTATCGTGAAGTATAAAGTTCACAGTCTTAAATTAAGTTTCCGTAAGACATTGTCGAACATTGTGAAATACAAGAAAGGCGTACAAAATAATTGTTTTTCAAATGGTGTCTGAAAACAGTTTTTCTCACCACCTACGAGAAAACAGGTAAGAGAGGTATCAGGGAAAACACACAAGATGCCAGGGATTTTCCCCCTTTCACTACAAATAACATCCTGGTTTTGTGGGGGGGGGAAGGGTTCCGAGTTCTTTCTGGTTCTAAAATTTACATAAAAAACATTTCATTTTGCCGGAA
>JAGDQP010019322.1:0-23407 GCA_022664845.1 Lepisma saccharinum
GAAGTTAGAACTCTTTTAAGGCCGCACGTAACCATATACACTCAACAGTATTGTGGCTTTGCAGTCTTTATCAGCACTGTCAGGTATGTTCATGTATACATTTTGAGTAACAAATGCGTGTTCGAACCGAAACTGCGGGAGCCGTTGTAGGGGCTGCCCGGGCTGTCTTCCCCTTGTTCCAAACTTTAACGGCCTATAGCGGACAAACGAAGCCTTATCCGGTCGAACTGCTTTACAGGCATTATCAGCATCGGGGTACAAATACATATACGAAGTTTTATCAAAAAATACTTGTTCGAACCCAAACCCTCCCTTGATAGCTTCATAGCACTACTTTATTCACTCCCCGCTCTCTGACAATCACTTAACAGAATTTTCTAAACTCAACCCACAACATCTGAAAGTAAGATATTATACATATATTAAAAAATAATATAGTTTAGTCTTTCCATGAATGGTGCTTGATAACTTAATAATTGTAACCAAATTGTTTAACATGTCCATAGGAAACTTTTATAAACACCCAAGAGAGACATGGGTAGAACAACTGATTATTCTTTCATTGGTTGTTATTCTAAGCTCCCGCACGTTAAAATATTAACTAATCGGTGAGAATATTTCCTTACTCTTACTGTATCGTTTAATATTATGAATGAGACTTTTATACAAACTTTCCTTCCCCTGTTTTCTAACATAGAATTAAAATTCCATATTCTCCAGCAACAGATATCTTTATAAATATATTTCATTACCACCAATGTAATTACTTACCTTCCATTCCTCCTTCATTTTATCTACAAGTTTGGCAACATCTTCCATGTTAATTTTATCCTTACTCTCTTCACTGAAAAGTGGATTTAGCTTCAGTTGGTCACGCAAACTGTAAGATGAATTGGAATCTCCCAGCTCCTGGAAGATAATTAAAAACAAACGAATGTAGAAAAGTAAATGCAGATAAGAAAAGTAAAGTAAATACAGTAAAAGTAAAAACAAATGTTGAAAAACATGCGCAAATACAAAACATACTTAATTTGTTGGTTATTTAATTCTGTAAAACAAAGGACAAAAAGCCGAAATAAACTGACTCACAAAATCGGTGTAGGTCTACAAAAAGTGCGAGACTAAATAAAGGCGCTAAAAGTTCTACTATTCTCAACAATTGAAACACAGTTAATCCAAAACCTAAAAATTGTTAAACTTTCATATTGATAATTAAAAAGAACATTTTGTAGCTAAAAGCGTGTGACGCGAGCATAGCCTTAAATCAACAAATGAATAATAACTTTTGGTACCTAAATGGGTATTTCTACATTAACATTAATTTTCTTCTCAAAAATTGTCCCCAATACTTCACAAACCAGAGATGATGTACAATACCCTGTTGATCATCAAACAATAAATGTATTACGAAAATAAGTAAAATTACTTCATAGGAATGGGTTGCGATTTAATCATAACTATCGTTGACATCTCTCTTGGCAAAATTAGAACATCTCAGCTATCGAACAAGGATCGACATATAAAAGGTAATAACTTACAAGAGAACAGAGACAATTAAATTTGAACTTAATCGCTTATTTTCAACATCGTCCATGTTGTCCTTCCTACCATGAAGTGTAAACCAGTGTCACCAATTTCTAAAGGAGGAAGGCTACTGTTACTCTGGCTGTATTTTGTATTTTTTCTTAGACTACTTCTTTGAAAAATGATACCCCTTCTTTATTTAGCAAACCCATGTTCAAGTAACTTTCAAAAATTGCCTTTTCTATTCTATTTTTAGCTTTAGTATAATGCATGATTCGACAGGCATATGGCCAGTTTCTACAAGAAGTTTTTACAGGCAAGAATTGCAACTACAGTATCTAGCATCCCTATATACAAATCTGGGCATTCGTATTTTACTTGATGTAATACTTGATGAACACCTGTAGACTCATCTGCGTGTAATGTCTCTTGCATCCAGTAAGATATTTGCCAATACTCTGTCGGTGGACGGGCATTGGATTTCTTATTTCTTAAGTAAATTTTGGTAGTTTATCAAGAGATGCAGGAAAGCTGGATACGTATGTTAATAAATCTATCGGACGGCGGTATAACTTGGTGGGCTGTGAAGCGAAGAAGGTATCAAGTGCATTTTGCGCCTCTACTAGGGATTTGAACTGGCGTCCTCTAAGGTGATTGTCCAAGGAATGGAACAGGTGAAAATCGGACGGTGCAATGTCCGGGGAGTATGGCGGATGCAATAGTGTTTCCCATCCAAGGCGTAGAATGGTGTCCCGGGTCATCCTAGCCACGTGGGGCTTAGCGTTGTCCTGTAACACGAGAACCCCTTTGCGATTCAGAAGTGCTGGCTCCAGAGTTTTGAGTTTTTCTTGAACACGGCTCAACTGCTGACAGTACACAGTTTCATTGATGCTCTGACCAGCTGGTAGCAGTTCCCGATGCACGATGCCGCGAGCAGTCCACCAAACACACACGAGGACCTTCTTCTGGTGCAGTGCTGGTTTCGGCTGTTCTGGAACCGGTTCATGGGATGCTAACCAATGGTGACGACGCCGTGGAGCTTCGTACAGGATCCACTTCTCATCACATGTCAACACCCTGTCCAGAAATGGCTCCTTCCTCAGACGAGACAGCAAAGAAACACAGGTGTCTGCTCGCGTTGTCTTCTGGCCCGGAGTCAAATCATGTGGGACCCACCGACCCAACTTGTAGTGCTTCAAGTTGATGGAGGTGCTGCCGAATGGTTTCTCCACTCACACTGAATTGTAGTCCCAGTTCCTCACATGTCTGGCACTGTTCGCCTCAATTGCTGCCTGAAGATCTTCAGTTGGTGCCTGTGTTGGTCTTCCTGCACGTGGTGCGTCTTCGAGTGTTTCGTCACCGTCCTTAAACTTGGCAAACCACCGCTGCACTGTCCGCGTAGTCACGACACCCTCACCAAAGGCCTGGCATATCTTCCGCACCGCTGCAACTGCGTTTGACCCCAGTTTGAACTCGTACAGCATACACGCCTTTATGACGCTCTGTGGAGGTCCCATGTTCACTCTGTCCTTCCGCACGTTCACAGTGTAACTGAACTGCCACAACCAGGTAGTATGTTGGCTATACCCACACCAACAACTTACCTTCGCCTGAGCTCCATTCGCATTCAACTCACGGTGTGAGGGCCAATTGAACACAGACCTCCACAAAAAGCGACTAAACTTTCTTGGTTCCCTTTATATATATAGTAGTGTAAAATGCATAACCTCTCATTTACACATTACTTACTGATATTTTCCAAGTATTCATCAATTGAGTAGAAAGAGTATTTTAAATTCTTCGATTTTTATTACATTTCATATCTGCAAGGGAAGCTTGGTGTATAGCTTTATGGCTAGATTGACCGAGCTATTTTTCTAAATGTTTAGCCTATGTCTATTAACAAATATTTTCGTTTTGTTTCGCGTATTATGTTCATGGATATCTGTGTACTTTATTAGAACAGTAATATTTTGAAAAATATATATTACGCTTTCATATATTAATAGTGAAGGCAATGTCAAAATTTCTAACTGTTTATATACCTCCCTACATGAATGCCTTTATGGTAATTGTGTCATTATTCGCAGTGCTCTTTTTTGAATTTTGAAAACATTTTTACTTTTGCTTTTGTTACCCCATGCCATAATTCCATACCGTAGGAGAGACTCAAGGTTTGCTATATGTGTTAGACGAACAGTTTCAAAACTTACCGACTGTGTCAGCATTTTAAATGCACAGCGTGTTTTTTTTTTTTTAGATTATATCCAAGACAATCTAAAAACAAGTGATGAATACTTAAAACTGCACTGCATTCATTACAATGCAGGTTGTGTCATTATTAATGCACAAATATTAAATATTATAAATAAATAAATCATAAATAAATATAGTGTTAAAAATGAGAAATGCTCATAATTTAATGCACTTACACTAAGAATATCAATAAAAACGAACTGTATTTAGCCATCACTAGCGATCATTCTGTGAATAGTTCATAGCAGATTGTTATAATGTATGCGGTCGTCATATCCCACAAAGACGCAAAATGTTGTAATTAGTTTGCCCGATTTTTAAAATAGAAGATTTTCCCATTAGTATGTTTTATCTTTTTAATATTGCACAGAATTTTTTCTGTCAGATTTAAGGAAGATCACACTTCCACATTTTTAAACCATCAAGTATTAATGTCTTTTATATAAGAGACTGTCACTTATAATTCTATAGAACCCAGGGTTTATCGCTGATTGTTAAGATATACAATTATAGTTCGGAAAGGTTTCCCAATATTAATTATAATTTTGAATTAGAAAAGATGCCTAGATGTTTATTTCCATCTTTCTACTACGTTTATGACACTTAAGGTTTTGTTCAATTATTCTTTGTGGCTACGAATGCAGCTTCCAGTATACATGCAACAGAAAGACAGGAAAAGCCACACGAATAAATACAATGGTAAGATAGAGATTAGTACTCACTTTAATAAATACTTCCGAGGCCATATATCATACATACTAAGACAAATTAAAAAAAAAAAACACTATATTTCGGAGTTACATTTTGTGTCCACAAGAAAGCAGCTTTATCGTGCGACGGACACAGAATAACAGAAGAACAGGGGATTAATACGGAAATTAGTTGAATTTTACTTATTGTATGATAAAAGAACAAGATAGAAACAACTGTTTTAAATAATCAAATTTTATAAAAGCACGATCATGTAATTCTCTATCGACTGTGCTGCTGAAATCAACACACAATATTGAAGAAAATTATTAATAATTGGCGTGAGAAGCCAGTTACTGCATTATTGAAATTTAGAAAATCTAAGCACAACTCTAGTATAGAATTAATTAGTAGACCATAAAATAGCATTGCATGCACTTGATTGAATGCAATCCACAGAATTTACGGAAGTGGAATGGAATATGGAGCTCTAGTAAAAAAATCAACTTGTAACGTACATAGACTATCTTTAATACCAATTGAAAGAATATAAGTTTTATACAACTGACGGTAAGTTTTACCTGGACTGGAGTAAAGTGAACAACATTGTAGCCGGTTTCTTTAGCAACACGAAGCTTTCCTTCCCACGTGATGAAAGGTCCTAAGCTTTTAGCCAGAACTGTTTGGCATTGAACACAATCCAATGGAAGAACTTCATCTGATCCATACGTCAATACTGGATCAACGAGAAAATATCCAGAACCACGAGCTTCACTGAAAGTGCAGCAAACATTTTAAAAGTTAGGACAATACAAATCAAACGAGGCAAAAATGTTAACACAATAACAAATTATTAATAAAAAGGCAGAATGAGAGATTATTTATTTTATATTTCATACTTCACTTGTTCACGCTTTTTCATTAGCATATTGAAGGAAAATAACAGACCATTTGGTATGATTTCACTCACATTCATTCTTAAATCTGAACGCTAGTTGAAGTAGCGACTCGTGAATTTTGTAAAGTGTAGGATCCTAAAATTCGCTACGGTGACTTTCAGAGGGAAGGTCATCTCCTGTATTCATTTGAACATCTTCATTGTGTGTACTGGATTAGCCGTAAATTACGTTGAATCAGAGAGAAAAGACATCTGAGACAAACAGCCCCTATTGATGAAGTACCATCTTTTTCTGGCATGACAAGCTTTGGAAATTCGTCCATCGATGTTTTTAGAACTTTTTCCTTCAAAACTCACGTAAAATTCTAATTCTAATTTGCTTAAGTGAGCAGAGTTACACCAGTATGAGAGCTGCTACAACAATCACGGAGCATGGATTTATTAGTATCTTAAAGATGGTAAAAAAAAAAAATCTCCGTAGGTCAGTTGTTGCGAGCTTCAGATTGGCAGTGGAAAGACACCGGTTCGACTCTTGCTGTCGGCCATCCTGACTTAGGATTTTCTCAGTCACCTGCTGATGCAACATCGAATACATCGATGCAACTTTCCACGCAAGTGTGCTCGCCAGGGACGAAATTTCTCATACTTGTGAAGAGGTTAGGACATACGAATTTGAAGGACATCTATCGTTGAGTTTCAAAATTTTGTCCAAGCCCGGAATAAAAAAATAAAAAATAGAGGATTTTTTTTTCTCAGCTACTTCTCCTCTGTACTTGTATCTACTGTCACAGAAATCACAAGCTTAAAACCTCTTACCCTCAGTTTTACAATCGACCTCTAAGCTTCTAGCCAGCGCTAAGTTGAGGTAAAGCCATAATTTTGCATGGGGATTAGTAATTTCCTAAAACCTTTCTATCACTTCTAACAGATAGGATTTATATGGCCAGGGTTATTTCATGTAAGCTGGAAATATATTAATTTCATCTGTAATTCATATTTATCACATTTTTTCCTGAATTTTATGACTTATCCGATATATTGATATATCAATTGCTAAAATTACACAAAAGGAGAAAGCGAAAGTTAGACATTAAGACTAAAAGTAGCAATTAGACCTTACTGATAGTATTTTGATAGGACTTCTGTTTTCCAAGAACTAATAGACTAAAATATATATATATATATATATATATATATATATATATATATAAAAAGCGAGAGAGAGTCTACGACAGCTATATATGAATCTTTCTGGTAAATGGTAGGTTAAAATGTAACTTCAAAGATCACTGTTTTATAAATATTTCGTCACTTCTCTGGCTATATTAGACAGAAATAAGGTTGGACTACGATTACAATCTTAAAAAGACAGAAGAGCTTAAGTTTTATACAACAGAAGAGAAAGAAATTAAGAACCCTCACAACTGACAATTATACTTGTACGAGTAAGAATGTTACCCTCAAGTACATTGATTCAATAATTTAAAAAACAACAACTTTGAAACACTTTAAAATCTAGATAATTGCAAAGAATTTAGCAATATCAGTCCAAATTGAGATAGAAAAGAGGCTGAATTAAATACACTCGTATTTTTTTCAATTCTCCACGGTGTTACTTACCTGCCATCGTATGTAAAATAATAGTGAAATGAACCAGCTCGGCGAATAGCTACTTCTGCATATATTGCTGTATCGTCCGAATGATTACCACCGTCACTCTTCCAGGACAAACGGCGGTATTTGTTTCTGATAAAATCTTCCTCGACATTTTCTGGGTGATTTACATACACGATAACTTTCCTTCCCAATAAGGTAGGACCCAAACGAAACTGCAACGTCCATCCTAAAATAAAGATTTCCAATTACTTTTCTGTAAGCATAAATACACATAGCATAACCACATAATAACTTAACACCTGCTTCTGTTCAATCTACAAATCAAAGAAGTCTGCAATAATCACGAACAGTAACCTTGAAATTGGTCGATCTATTTACATCAAACACTAGCAAGTAAATATCCTAACTTAGTGTTTTGTTCCTAGGCGAATTATGTTAGTTTTTCTTTTTTATGTATTGGTATTTATGCAATCCGGAAACAACTCTAAAATCTTACTACTGCGCAAGAATAAACGTCTGGGGCAATGTTATCTTAAATACTATAATGACCGAACTACAATCCGGCTCAAACATGGTAGTATATATGTTGTTTAAAAGCTCCTGTTCACGTAAAATATTATAGAAATTAGGAGTTGGTTGTACACTGCTTGTCTATGAAAGGTCCATATGTAATTGGTAAAATGGGATGGGTGATGATAATGCAGTTTAATTGCAATATCATTAAATGCATAGCACTGTTTTGTAGTTCTGATTTGAGTTCAACATTTTAAGATAAGATAAAATTAATTTTATGGGCGGTAACAGCACTATGGCTTACGCCCGATTCAACATTATAACGATCATACAAAATACAAATGCAAATCTATTTGAAATTTAGATTACTGATATACTAAAAACAGCGCTGTGTAAAGTGCCAGAGACGTACCTAGCAATTTCTTTCGGATGGCTGGGCTTCGGAGGGTTCCAGGTCCTCGTTCATTTAAAGGAGCACATAAAACATGTATTCAAATGACTACTCAGGGAACGAAGAGGTTAAGGGATTCTGAGATATGGGCATTGTATATTAAAATAATTGCAGTCCACTTTCAACCCTTTCCAAAAATCCTTCCTTAGTGGTACCTTACGTCAGAAAACATGTAGTGTATAAATTTCAAGTTTCTAGATTAAACCGTTTGGCCTGGGTGTTGATATGTCAGTCAGGACTTCTGTTTTATATATATATATATATATATATATATATATATATATATATACACACAAACCAATTGTTCAATATTAGAAATTTGAATGTGTTGGCTAAGTCGATTTTATTGTAAATGTAAAAGTCAAAATGTGCTTACTTCTTTCTAATCTTGTAATTGGACTCAGTTATAAAATTACAAACCATTTTGTGATAGAGTTTTGTATCGGGAAGTGCTGCAACATGTTATTTCCTGGAGATGCAAGAACAGTTTCCAATTGCGGCGTCCCCTGAGTTGTGTTTGGTAATTCGGAACTAATTCTGTAGTTGTGTTCTCATCCAACTGGCTATGGTTAGTGGTGACTGCGAATTATAATTTTATCTGTGGTGCGTGTTAAAATATCAGAACTATTGTCACTTGTGGGTTTTGAAGATATATTTAGCAGGAATGTCATCAGGAGCAGAACATGTTACGTAATTTAGCATAGTCTCTGCGAACTGAAGAGATTTACGTTGAGATCTGTATGAATGTTCCATCTACTTGGGTGAATAGGAATATGAGATGGAAACTGATAATAAAGGGGCAAGAGTACTTTAATTACAGCTCTTGTTTAAGTAAGAATATGTGTACGTGATTATTATATGAGAATTATGGAGAAAGTAAGAAAAATTAACACCCTTGAAGTCCATAGCATGAACAAAGCAGACTTTTTAGGCACACAGGAGTTGGGAGAAAACTACTACGAATAGAAAACAAGACACGGATGGCAAAAAGATAAACTGGCTGAAGCTGTGCGGAATTACAATAATCAACGAGAACCCTTATGTAATGTTAATGAGTACACAGTTCGATAAAAACTTAGTTCATGTAAATATCTCTAAGGGAACTATGGGTCATCCAAAGTCTTTTCTACACCTTCTCACGCGTTCTTTTAGTCTTGTGACCAAATTATTATACATAACATTTTATATATGGCACTGGATAAAGGCACTGTGTGATGGCTGTCTGAAAAATATACAGAAAATTGGTCATTTCCGTGAACGGGATCTGAACCCGGGTCTCCAGTTGTGAGGTGGGTATTCTAACCACTTAACTACCATGGTAATTCAACTTTGTGTTCATTACTAGTGTTCGAGTTCCGGTCACGGAAATTACCGATTTTTAAAAATATTTTTTTAGATAACCACCCACACAAGGCATTTATGTAAAGCCAAGCAAAGTATAATATTCTTTCACATTGCACGATTTGTAGTAATATTCCTCAACAAAACCTCTACACTCAATGGAGTGCCTCGACATTGTCACCAGCGGAGTAACTGGTTTAGCTGAGGCGCGAGGAATCATTCATATTCACAGAAACTTACCCTGCCATGGAAGTTGAGTGGTTAGAATCTCAACTGGCAACTGCAAAACTGATTCGAGTTGCGGTCACGGCAATGACAGTGCTTTATTTTCTTGCATACACATGACTTAGCTATTTAGCGAAGGGATTTCGCTAGGTCTGTCATTTGTTTTTGGCGGGAACCAACCGTAGGAAGCATGGCGCATGCCTACTAGCGTTCTAGGTGCATCAAGAAACTGAAATACCTTGTTTTATTCTAAAATATACTGCTCCTGACCCATGTATTTGAAAATAACTTCTTGAAAGTCTATATTTTGTATTGCGAAAGAAAATCTTACTACTCGCATATTATCATTGTGGATAATACCACTCTGAAATACCATGTATTCAAGTGAATACAAAAGGATCGAACCGGTTGCAAATGCCCAAGGAATGCGAAGCATTTCCTGTTAGTGTCCTACTTGTAAATGCATTTTCTCTCTCACCTGATAGAACTTACTTATTAGACTGCATATAAAAAGCATTGTTATTGTCGCACAGCAGTAAGGTGTAATTGTAATTTTACACTAGGTCATGTTGATGAAAAGTTTTGTACATGCAAGTATTCACGGAGGGCTTCTCAGAAACGCGAATATATATATATTTCCATCACCTATCGTAGAACGTTTTTTCTTTTAAAAGAACCTATGTTCTGCATTGCCTGGAATAACAACACAATGTTAAAAAAAATGGCAAGTGAAACATTTCATGTAAATCAATAGTATTGTGTGTTTTATGTAACGTATCAGGTTTTTTTTCGGTACACTATTCTTACAAGATAGAGAATCAATAACTATTAGTAGGAAGCGATGCTGATTTGTAGTGATGATTGTGAAGATAATACTACATTAGGTAGCGATTATATTCTCGATTATGAAACTCCGGAAGAGAGAATTTCAGTGGTAGAGGTCAAGACTTAGATTCGGGAGGCTATGGGTTCGATCCAAGCGGCCGATCATCCTGACTGAGGTTTTTCCAGGGTTTTCCTTAGTCATATTAGGCAAATGTCGAGGTGGTACCTTCAATTTAGGCACTGTCCGATATCTTTCCACATCTTTTCCCCTGCCCTATCTTTTCCTGAGCCTTAGATGCCTAAAGGTCACCAATACAATTCAATTCCGGAAGACGGTTTGCATCGAGAGGCGATTTGTGCATGTAGGAACTAAGGACCTTCCTAAAGTCAAAAGAAATATAATAAGCAATTAACTTTATGGATGGAGAGATTTTGCAAAATAAATGTGCAAATGACAACCCTAAATCTAGAAAATTAATGTATTGCCAACTAGCGATGAAATTTATCCAACGCACTATGTTGTATCTACTGTCATGGGGAAGGGGGAATGGGGAATGATCCGCATATTTTGAATTTGAAGGATTTATGATCCCTACACTTCGCAGGAGCATTTACGGTTCCTACAAAGCCGAAAATCGCTACTGTTTACATCATTGGGCCGCGGTTGTAAAGGGAATAACAACACAGAGATGTAGAATGGAAAAATGTAAAGGACATACAAGAATAAAATATACAAAAATAAGGTCCATTTGAATACGAATTATTTCAAATTGTTTCATGTTGCTTGAATTCAGGTGTGTGTGTCTGCATGAAAATACGCAAATTGGTATTATTCGTGTGGAAGCGGAAATAGCGAAATCTGGTAGTTCATAAATAATTATATACCAAAATCATATATTGGATTCCCTTGTATTCAATCGAATACATGTATTATTTTCGCGCCAAAATATAGTTTTTCCAAAAGTTAAGTATTTTATTTATTTATTTAGTAGAAGTTAGCACGGATACAGCAAACGTCATTTTACACCGTTCTTGTAACAAAGTGAAATAACAATAAAAATAATAACAAAGAATTATACAATAGGAAATAATATTTTTTTATTATTTTAACATTCATTCTAGATTCAAATAACAAGCCTTTAGAAATTTACTTCTACTGAGGCAGAAATCTGGTGGCAAAGGAAGAATATTGTAAAAATGTGATAATCTATATACAAGAGATCGCTGGACCAAACACAATCTCGGTTTTGTGAGGTAGAAATGATGATGTGAACGAGAATTTTGTCTGGGTACTCTTAGGTTAAAAAGTGGAAGAAGGTCGTTGGTCCTGAGTGTGCCTTGCATTATTTTATAAAGAAATTTTAAGTCATTTAGTTTTCTTCGTGTGTCTATGTTTTTAAGTCAAGAGAGTTCAATTTGCAATTTAGATAAGATGGTTTCACAAGCCATAGACCAGATAGATGGACAGTATTCGATAGTAGGAAGTACACAAGTGAGAAACTATGACCGAAGAGCTCTGAAATCTTTAATATCGGTAAACCTGTAGAGAAGTCCAAGAAGTTTGAGTGCTTTAGAAGTTACGAATTCAATATGAGGAGTAAAATTGAGTTTTTCATCAAATATGATACCCAGGTCTTTGTAATGGTCTACCCATGGTATATTAGATGAGGCTAATGTGTACGTACATTTTGTGTTATGGGTTTTCAGTGAGAAACGCATTGCAGCAGTTTTGCAAGGATGGACTTTCAGTAACCAATTATTGCACCATATTTCAACAGAATCTATAGCGGCTGGAAGGAAGAAAGTATCTTCTATAGATTTAATTGTCTTAAAAATTTTGCAGCGATCAGCGTAAAGAAGTACAGAGCAGAAATTATCTATCTGTTCACATAAGTCATCAATGAAGAGGGAAAATAAAACTGACCCTAAGGAGCTTCCTTGAGGGACACCTGAAAGCATGGGAAGCCACTTGGATGTGTTACCAGGGAAGACGACACGTTGTTCTCGGCCAGTCAAATATGTTAGAAGCTGAAGGAGGGGTCCGTGTATACTAAATCTGGAAGCAAGCATGTGTATAAGAAGTTTGTGATTGAAAGTTTTAAATGCTTTGGAGAAGTCTGGGTATATGACGTCAAGTTCTTGTCTATTCGCTCGGGCATCAGTAGCGTGAGACAGTAGGACAGCTAAGTTAGTTTAACAAGATCCATTCAGTACAAAGCCATGCTGGGAGGGAGAAAGATATGGGAGGACATGATTTTGAATCTTGTCTGTGATGATTCTTTCACAAATTAAATCGAGGGCAGAAAAAAGGGAAATAGGTCTATATGAATTAACACAGGATTTTTCACCTTTTTTGTAAACCGGAGTAATGTTTGCTTGTTTCCAGGAGTTTGGGAAATAACCCTCCGAGAAGCACATATTGAAAAGAATGGTGAGACGTGCAGATAACGGTTGGGCTAGTTTAATCAGAAATATGGAATTTATTTTGTTAGGTCCAGAGACTCTGGAGGATTTTAGAGATGTTAAAAGGTGATACACTTCAGTAGCGGTAGTGTTTATATCTGATAGGCAAAGGGGAGTTTTAGACTTTACATCAGGAAAAAATGGAGGATCTGAACAAACATTAAAATTGTCATAGAAGCAGTTATTAAATAAATCAGCCCTATCGTTGAATGAAGTAGTACGTTCACTGTATGAAACTATAGATGGTGGACTTGAGTTTTGTCGCCTGCGGTTTATAAGAGACCAGAAGCGTTTAGGATTGGTTACAGCTTGTGATGAAACAGATTCAATATAATTATTATAATCTCTACGAAGGAGAGCTTTACATAACTTGCGTTGTTGAATGAAAACATTATGAGTTTCATTATCGGGATACTGTTTCCAGAGCGACCATGCGCACTTCTTGTTCTTGAGGGCAAGTTTTGTTTCCTGACTGTACCACATCGGAAACCTACTGGATTTTGCTTTCTTGACTGGAACATAGTCTTTTATAACAGCATCCAAACATGCATAAAAGAAATCCAAGGCATTTTCCACGTGTCCTGATTTTAAAAGTTCCCACGGTACTGCTTTTATTGCAGTTTGCCACTAAGTCCCAATCCGTTTTGTTCCACAGGGGCATAGTTCGTTGAATAGAACAGCGCAAGCGGAGAGGGTGAGGAAATTGGAGTTCAATGTCTAACGACAGGTGGTCTGGTGTATCGAAAATATTTCTGCCTGGAGTGACCTTCACTTTTTCGAGGGTGGAAAGAACTAAATCTAAAACAGAATTGCATCTAGTTGGAAACATGTTATGTTGGAATAAACCAAGACCTTCAATGAAATGTTCGAAGAATCATCTATCCGGTTGGTCAGTACATGCACCACTAATGTTTGATCCAGGTGATGTGTACGTTAAAGTCTCCAATGACGCATATATCACGTTCTTTGCAGCCAGTGCCCTAACTTCCACAAAACATAAAAAAACAACAGTTTTCACTAAACCAATGACTTTCAGGACTGAAGAGATTAAATCTACAAACAAGAAATTTTGTATTTATGCTTTAGTTTTAAAGTAATTATATACATGTTTCACTTTTCTTTTTTTCTATTGGCCTTAGAACGGAAGGAAGCATGGTAGTTTTTTAATCTAACTATACTGACTGACATATCAACGTCCAGGTCAAACGGCTTAAGCTTAACAACTTGAAATGTATGTATAATCTGGCTTTAACTAACCTATTTCACCGATGTTCGGTAAGGGAGCAAAGGAAGGGCATTTCTCGAAAGTACAAATGAAAGAAGTTATTTTTTTTGTTAAAACAGAGAAAAAAGTTCCTGTCATGAGGTGGGATCGAAACCGATACCCTTAGCATAGCTGTGCAGTGGTTTATCCACTACACCATATAGTCCAAAATTGAAGGACGAATTCCGAGCAGCTTTTAGAATATGAGAACGAGCTTCTATATATATAAAAACAGAAGTCCTGACTGATTGACATAACGCCTAGGCCAAACGGTTTAAGCTAGAAACTTGATATTTATATAGTACACAGGTTTTATGACGTAGGGAAGAAAGGATTTTTGGAAATTCGGTTTGGGAAGGGCAGACAGGTTGTTGCGACAGACTTTGCCGATAGTTCCAAGAGGAAAGCTTGATGCTGATGTAAAGGCGTGCATCAAATCTTCATACTTATGGCATCTTATAAATAAAATATGCCTTTAGAAGAACGTGACAGTTCACATAAATGGTGACATGACGGCAGAATTTTTTTCTGATATCCTTCTCAAAACTGAGTTTCCTATTTTTGAGGGGAAAATAAATTTACCTCATCATCTAGGTCAGGTCGTATCCAATGTAACAGATCTTACATCCAAAATTTATCCCGATACGCAGAATATTCAAGAGAAATCCATGGAATAGTTATGTCAGCGTGCCATTTTAACACCTAAAAATAATACGGTAGCCGCAACACACAAAATTCTCTTAGATTCTTTGGACGGTGACCAAATGGAATACAGGTCCGTAGACTCGGCAGTTCAGAGTGACGATTTGATTCATTACTGGAATTTCTGAATACACTAAATCCTCTAAGACTTGCCGGACATAAACTTCTCCTAAATGTGGGAATACCTGTAATGCTGTTGAGAAATCTCAACCCGCCTAAACCTTGCAACGGTACCAAACTACGGGTACAAGTTCTCCATAGAAATGTGATCTAGGCTACGGTGGTAACTGGTTCTGCTCAAGGGGAAACTGTATTCATAGGACGAATACCGAACATACCATCAGAGTATCCATTTCATTTTAAAAGGCTACAGTTTCCCTTAAATGTCTGTTTCGCAATGACTATAAAATTAATAAGTACCAGGGGTAGACTCTCAAGATAGCAAGGATTGACTTAAGGGAGGATTGCTTATCACATGGACTGTTTTACGTCGGGTGCACTAGAGTACGCTCTTCTAGCGGTTTCGAAATTCTAGCAAAAGGTACAATTCCAAATATAGTTTATAAAGAATTCCTTTAATAGCTTACTATGAAAAATATAAACATTAATATTTCGAACATTATTCTCTCTCATTTTAACATAAATGTATGAACTGTATCTACGTACCTTTAGTCTCGCAAGGAATATAATTTAATAGAAAATACAGTAAAAATTAAGGATTAAGAATAATAAGGATAAGAAGAAGGAGAACCTGCACAAATTCGTTAAATCCACGCGAACGAAGCCGCGGGCAACTGCTAGTTATACATATATTTATTCTTCGTGATTATTACTTTCTTCACTACTTGACCACATATTTATTTTATGGTAATATTACGCACAACATGCAGTAGTCAAGAATCTCACACGAAGTAGTTCAGAAATGTTATACAAGGCCTGTTCAAAAAGAAACCGAACTTTCATTGTAAAGTTTGTATATATAAATACGTGGAAGAGTGGCGGCACCTAGTGGTGCTCTTGGACATTAACTGACCCACAACCGGCCTACTCTCTTGATTTCGCAGCAACTGACTTGTGTTTCCTAAATTGAAATAAACGCTCAGAGATCACTGATTCCAGACCATATCCAAAACTGGAGTTCCAGCAGGAATTCCAGAAATGAAAGAGATGATGAGAGCGGTGTGTACGCTGTGGAGAGGAGTGCTTTGAAGGAGACAAGCCCGGCTAAATGGTAAGTATTATCATTTTCTCCATTTTTTGCAAGTTCTGTTTGCTTTTTGAGCACCCCATGTAGTTCATCTACAACATTAAATGCATCTATAGGTTGTATAATAATTCACAGCTATATTCAATCCACTACTGGATGAGGCCTCTCCCGGAGGAAGGAGTTGGTCTACTATTCCAACGCTGACCAGACGTGTTGGGAGAGGAAAGCAAAAGTTCTCAACTGTGATCGCCACTGTATTATTCACAGCAGCTCCCCAATTGCATCACGATGCTGGGTGGACACCAGTCCAGACCCTCTTGCTATGAAAAAAAAATATCTTGGCAGAGCCGAGAATTGAACCCGGGACTCCAGGATCAGCAGTCGGTGACGGTAGCCAGCAGGGTGGTCTGTAGGTTGTAGAAGTTCCGTAATTAAGTGAGTAATTTCTTCGTCTCCAGCACTAATGAAAATCAGTAACTGGACTCAGTCGCAATGATCTTATGACCTAAGGGGATGGTGGACTTTCTTCCACACGCGATTTTGGTTTTTAATTTCATCTTTGAATTTTAATTTAATACTTGATTGCACCGAGGCAACCCGAAGTCATGAAGCTACTAATTGGAACATAAACACACAGTTTATTCCTCTCAAATAATACCGGCGGTTGAAAACAGAACAGTAAGATTAAATAATTTAAGCACAGGCTGATAATGTAATGCACCGAAAACAATACTGAGATTAAATAATTTAAACACAGGATGATAATGTAATGTATCGATGATAGTGCATCAAAAACTAAAGGAGAAAATTTATCGGAAGCGTTTCGGAGATACAAGCTGCCGAAAGCGTGAGAAAATGAACTTTAGAGCTTCATATTTCCAACATCACTAACAGCACTGTTGATGCGGCCTGCTATCGTCGAAGACTTCAAACCTGCACTATCCAGAACTGTACATTCCAAAATTGCGCAATTGTTGCGAAAGTGATAAAAGAAAGGAATTAAGGGATTCCCAGAAATTCTCTCAAGCAAAGGTGGGTTGAAATGTGTACGAATGCAACCACTTCCAGGAGGTAACAATAATTCGTTTGTGCCAGGTAGATAACTCAAACAGATTCCATATGCCAAACAATTAGTATCCAAAAAATGGCTCTTAACAACTAGGAGTAGGAATTACATACATTCAACGAGCGATTTGTTATTTGATATCAATGAGAGAGAATGTCATTGCCCGGTTGGATGATGATTAGAGGTGTTCGGATTCTGGAATTCCGGAACATTCCGGAATGGAAATCAGAATTCGGAATTGGAATGCCAATTTTTGTGACTCCAGAATTTCACAAAGTCGGAATTTGGGAATTCCAAATTATGAATTTGAATTCAAATTGTAAGGCCTTTAGCCTAAAGGCATTAGGTACATTTGGCTCAGGCTGGGTGGATGATGATGGGATGATTGATGGAATGGAGAAAACAGGATGAAACTGAGAGCACGGAGAAAACCTACGCACACGGTGTTTGTCCACCACAAAACCGAAATGGCAGGAGCAGGGATCGAACCGACCACCCCAAGCGCAAGAGGTGCGCGCTTTACCATTGAGCCAGCACGGCCCAAACAATTTCGAAAAGTCGGAATCCAAGTAATTCCGAATTCCGGAATTGACTTCGGAGTTCCGAACAACCCTAGTGGTGATTATGTATATCATTTCTACTCATAAAGAAAGTCGTCTTATAGATGCTCATTTTGACCCGACTTTTCTTCAGATAATTCCTCGGAATCGCATGTTTCCTTTGGTAAATCCCTTAAGCAACCATTGCACAATCTTGGAATATACATTTTTGGAGAGAGCAGGTTTGAAGTATTTGACAATAGCATGCCTTATCAGCTATACTGTTCCTGGTATTGGAAATATTAAGCTCTAAAGTTTATTTTCGTACAGTTTCATCTACCTGTGACTCCGAAATGCAGCGGAATTACCAACCTGCTGACTTTCTCCTTAACTTTTGATTGTATTATCATCCTTCGAAGTTAGTCGGTGCATTACATTACGACCCTGTGTATACTAGAAAGGACATCAAATAAAATGATCATACAATATATTTTATGTTGGAAGGCAAACCGTGCTAATCAAAAAGCAATTGCTCGGACAAGTTTAATTTCTTCCACCATGATACATAGGTACAGAGAACAAAATTGCTTCGGTGGTATCCCACTGTTAAAATCTGTACCTCGTAACTCCAACGTAAAAAGAAGTTGCAAACGTCGAGGCGTATTGATCATACTTGATAGAACTACAGTTGTAAAATGCAAAAGTTCTTAGAACATAGTTTGAATATGAGACCTGCGAATTACTAATCTCATACTTGTATTCTTTCATTTTATTTCCCTGTTACTGCAATTACAGTTCGGCACTACAACAGTATCAGCCCCGTAATATACACTCACAAATAACAGCTGTTACCTTTTTGAAGTCTGTAAAGCGTTGATTCCTGAAATTCATCATCGCTCAATGTCAACACCCTAATCTGATGTTGGCTTCCGGGATAGTTTCCCACCAAACCAAGAACTGGTCCAATGGCAGTCAGGCTTTGCTTCCGGACAAGCATGATCTTTTTGTTCTCCCTACAACAATTAAAGAGTTGGTTGTTAGACATTACTAAAATAACTTATGTAATATACACTCATAGCCAAATAAAACTTAAGAGTAAAAAGTATAAAAGTTCTGACAGAAATAATCAAGTTTGAGTTTAATAGACTGCGCATGGAAATAAATGATATTATTGGTAAATAGTGATTCAAATCAATTTTGGAATTTTGTAAAAAGCAAATCAAGGCGTCTTTCTACAAGACCGGTTTCATTTAATGTCAATGAGGAGGCAGCCAACACTTTTGCATCACATATTTTCATTCCATGTACAAAGAGAATCAAACTTAATTTAAAACAATAGGAATGGGGACTAGCAGTCATTCAAGTAGTTGACCTGACAGTCTTTCGATTTTTCAGCTAGATGTGAAACAGGTATAAGAAGCAATCAAGAGGTTAGAGCCTAAAAGGTGACTGGCACAGACGGCGTGCTCCCTTATGTAGTGAAAGGATGTGCGAAACTATTGAGACATCTTTCACATATAATATTCTCTCTTTCGTTATGCACATACACATTTCTACAAAAGTGGGAAAATGCTCTAGTATGTCCAACACCGAAGTCAAACCATGCAAAAGAAATTAAAACTCATAGATCAATACCAATTCTTACGAGTTCGCTAAAGGTTTTTGAAAACTGTCTCTATCATCGTATCATAACTCACTTTAGACCAGAAATATCAAGCTTTCAGCAGTTTTATACAGAATAAACCAACGTTTACAAATTTAGTAATAATCAGGTTTTACAGCTAGAACTTTACATAAGGTAAACTTTGGTCATCTTTATTTTGTATGGGCCAGTCTATTACCTTTTTGACTTCGGCTCATCACGATTATCAGTCCCGTTCCAGTTAAAAGCCACGATCACAAACATCCATGCCCCAGCCTGGATTCGAACCCGGAACCTTTGAGTCGCTGGCTTAACGCCCTAAACCATACTACTACCAGGTCGGCAACTGGTTATAAGGTCGGGCGGGTTGGTCGGCATAAGGTTGGGCGGGTTGATGTTATACGTACTGATTTCGCCAAAGCATTTGATATAGTTACTTGCAAAACTTAAAAACACCACTTGAATTTTACGGCAAACCTAGTCAATCTTTTTCATTTCACCTACAACATCGTGTACAATCATTTCTCTACAGAAAATTCAGTAAAGCTCGAAATGATATCAGGAATACCCAGGGCTTAAATTTAACCCATTACTTTTTTGTTATTCATAAACAACTTCCGGACTGTACAGTAAGCTCTAAAAATATGCTATGTGGATGACTAAATATTTATTCAAAAATTGACTCAAGTAAAGATTATCAATTACAAGAAGATTTAAAAAGAATAAATAGGTGGTGTCACAGTAATAAACTAGATACGAATATTTAAAATGTACTATATTTACTAGACGTCGAACCTTTATTCAGTTTCCTCACTCAATTACTAACATTGTTTTACAAAGTCCGGAAACCGTAAAAGATCTTGGGTTTACTTTTGACTCTAAACAAACATTTGAGGCGTATGCGCGAACAAAAGTCTATGTGCTATCTTTTAACACGGCACATACACGTTTGCTCGTGCATACGCTTCATATAAATAATATAACAGCAGAATCTTTCCGAATTCTAGGATTGCTCTATAGAACAGGAAAAGACTTCAGAACAGCAAATACACAACAAAAGTTATATTATTCGGTGCTTCGATCGAAGCTTTATGCATCAATTGTCTGAAATCCTACCACTAATATTAAATGTAACAAAATAGAATAACAATTATAATAATAATCAATCATCATCATCTAAATTTCTCAGGCTCCAAACGTACAAACCAACTGGATTTCATCCTAAATTTGAGCATTATGAGAGTTTTGAACAGTACGCTCGAGAACAGAAGAGTCATTGTTAGTTTTTTTTATTTTTTATTAATTCATAATTGCATAGATAGTAGAAACTTACTCTCTGAAATCCAATTTCGGGTACCTCATACTAAAGTCTGCATGGATAACAAAGGTCTTTTCCATTGTATAAAAGCCCAAACAGAGATTTAAATATATGTCATCGTCCATCGTTCAAAACAGCCTAATTTTGATTATAAATGTAGTTTTTTTTTTTCTGTTAGCTAATAAAATAGAACTTCTGCATACCTCTTAGCGTTCAATTACGTTCATTAATCAATTTTATGGAACGAACTACGGTTTATTTAAGAATACATTTTTTCCTTTCTTTTTTTTAAGTTACCCAAGACATGAAAATGTCTTTAATACTGCACGTATTTGGGAAGGATTGCTTTCAAGATCCTACCAGATCACTTTTCGATGAAGCCTGTCTGTCGGTTTGGTAATGGATTAAGGAGGGAAATGATCCGAATTGACGGGCTCTCATTTCTCAATAATAATAATAATAATAATAATAAAAAAAAAAAAAAATCGGAACTGATATGCTTATCAAACTCTTACAATCCAAGCAATAGTCTAAATGAAAAGTATAGAACAACGTTATATGTCCCCTTAAAGTTTAAAGAAGATTTTAAACTATTTTATATACTGTTCATTTATACTATCATTTTTCTATAACCCCGGCAGTTATTATTCAAAGTTTACAGCTTAATCAGTTAGCGATAAAGTGAAACGTTCTGCATATACAAAAAAAAAAAAAAAAAAAGTCGTCTTTCAAATTAATGGTAACATGAGCTACCTTTATATATAAAGTTCTAATGGTTAGTTTGAGGGTAGTGTTACATTAAGTGACGTACACTGGAAATACCTTATCAAAGCAGATGAGCTAAACATATTACATCATTAGGGCATGTGGTATGTCACAAGACTTCCTGGCCTTCGATTTGTGGAATAATCTCGTAAGTTGTTTGAATACAGTTTGTAGAGAGAGAATATGGTTTAAAAAAACTACTTCGTTTGAGCAATTTTAGTAACTATACTCACTTCAACCCGTCCCGATATGAATGCAATACTTTTTAAAATCCGGCACATCCATGGTCCATATGAGATTCGAACACGAAACCTCTAGATACTATAACATGGAGCTAAGTCACATTCCCTTTCTTATTTTAGCAAGTTTAAACTGGGACTTCTGCATTCGAGGGAGGAAGAATTTCGAGGGAACGGTAAGAGGAGGACCACGTGCCAGCGGTTCACAAAATTCTATCCAAGTGATACAAGTCTCCAAAATGAACCCAGTGGTCATATCCTGAATTCACTAATTGTTGATTTGAAGTCCAATACTGAATCGGATTCTTGCCAAACGGTACTGGAGATTACGCAGTTCACGGCACCTAGAAATTCTAGGTAAAACGAAAAAACTTGATTATTGGGTATCACACGTGCTAACCTACGAACGCTGTCACGTCGCCTCGAAGCATGTTTTTTCTTCCTTCATCACAGGAAAAGGAATTTCTGCAGTGAATTATCATTAGTTATCTTATAACGTGTTGTTGCTCAACTTAAACGTTACTGTACTACCGAAATATCAATATGGTTTTCGTAAAAATACAGTACAGCAACCGCATTGACAACAATCGTTGATGACATACATGCAGCTATGGACCGAGGTAAAGTAACATATAAACTATTGTTAGATTATTCGTAAACCATAAGCCGTAAACCATAAGCTTCTCCTAGTAAAACTGAAGAAAAGTCTGTAACCCACATTGTTTTAAGATAAGATAAAATGAGTTTAGGAACGGTATGGCTTACGCCCGCCACGAACACATTGTTTTAAAATGATTTCATTCTTACTTGTGTGGACGCGACCAATATACCATATATAAACACCTGAAGGAGAGCGTACTTCAAACTGGCTATCTGTCACTGCCGGCGTTCCTCAAGGGAGTATCCTGGTGCTTCTATTATTCTCAATTTATGCTAGTGACTTCCTCTCTCATTGTAAGTATTATCAATATGCAAATGACACGCATATAAAACCAGAAAATTTTGAACAAGGGCTAAATCTATTGCAATTAGATCTCAACCGAATCGTTGCTTGGACCAAATTTAATTATCTAGCTTTAAATCAAAATAAGACACAGACACTTAAATTTGGTACTACAGCTAAATTAAATCAGGTACCTAAGAATATAACTCCACCCATTATAGAAAATGTAGCGGTAAAATAAGTGACGAAAGCAAAGAATCTCGGTATAATATTTGATGAACACCTAACGTGGAAAGAGCACATATCTCACTTAATTAAAGTATCTTTCTATAAACTGAACTCACTATACCATTCGCAAAATCTCCTAAGTGATATTTTTAAACTGAGGCTTATGGACTCCCTTGTTCTATCAAAAATGGACTACGCCAATATTATATTTTTCAATCTAACCGAGGACTTATGCCGAAAACTTAAGAGAATTCAAAATGCTTGTCTCCGCGTTGTATTTAACCATAAATGGAAAATTCGCATAGCCCTATACCTAAAACAAGCAAAGTGGCTTACACAATAGGCAACGATATCACATAGTATCAATAATGCATCCGCTCATTCAAGTAAACGAGACAAAATATCTTTACGGGAAATTACGTTTTCCTAAAATTAAAAGAAAGGGTAAAGAACATCGACTATTGATTCCAAGCCATAGACCATCCATATATAATAAATAGATCCTTCATCGTTACTGTGAGTAGTGAATGGAACAAATTGTCTTCCTCACTTAAGACTATTCAAGTACACTGTATAAGTCAGGCATTCAAGAAACAACTTAAATAATTTCTACTATCCCAACAATAGATAATGACTAGGTAAAAAATAATGAAGTGTATCAAATTTGAATATTTTCAAATACATTTACATA
>JAGDQP010019322.1:23507-35052 GCA_022664845.1 Lepisma saccharinum
ATATATATATATATATATATATATATATATATATATATATATATATGGCAACGCCCTAGCCGAACTGGTCTACCGGTTCCCGTAAGATCACCGAAGTCAAGCAGCTCTGGGTCTGGTCAATGCTTGGACGGGTGACCGTTGCAGTACTCCAGATGGTGTTGCCTGTGCGGCGTTAACCCAGCGTCGTGAGGCCAATTGGGGAGCTACCTGAATAAAGAGGTAGCGATCACAGTTGAGAGCTTCGGCTCTCCTCTCCCAACAGGTCTGGTCAGCGTGGGAGCAGTAGACCACCTCCTCCCCGTTCGGGAGAGGCCTCATCCAGTAGTGGATTGAATATGGCTGTGTATTATATATATATATATATATATATATATATATATTGAAGAGAAAGGAACGATCTCACTTCGAGGTAACTTGTACGAAGCCGCCCCTGCCTAGAGTCGAGACAATAAAAATGCGGACACAATAAGGAAGACATTGCAACAAGTCGTTGGTTTGTATAAAAAGCGACAGCGCAGTGACACCCCATCGATCTTTTGTTTGTCATCGTTGGTCGTTCATCGAGCCAACCCTCGTCAACAAGCCTTGACCATCGGAGCATCAAGTTCTGGCTGTCATACACTTGGTCTCATCAACGGTCACTGGGCCGAGCCAGGCCCTTGAGCACGTCAATTAATAAAGCCATTCATTCAGGGAATGTCTGGGCGTCACTTGAGCCAACACGCCAGTTGGGCTTGATTCAGTCCGCTATCTGCCATCTCGACTCCAATTTGGAAGGTCCTGGGTTCCACGCCAGCTGCCGGTCAACAACTGCCGACCTACCTCGGGTAAGTGAGATCTTTGCCATGAAGTTGTTATTTAGAGATGGTGAAATCTGATTGTCCGTCGGCCCTTTTGTATATCTGGGGTCAATAAATCTCCCACTTTGTTTTGTAATGGCATATATAATTTGTTCATCCTAGTGTTGTTCTGATCCCGATCCTATGCCTACCATCTGTTCGGTAATACGCTCCCAGAGTATCATCCCGGCACTCACCTCATATTTCATCAGATTCCTCAATCACGTTGGACGAATGCTTGGATGGTACTTCGACTTCCAAGTCCTGAGTTCTTGAAGTCATCAATATATATATTATTCTTATGGGTATATTCAGTTTCAAGCTTACCATAGATTTATATGTTATATTTAGTCAGTCAGTCTCTCTCTCGTGGGTTCGATCGACTCTTCCGGGAACAGGGATGAGAAATGTAGCTGCTCTTAATTTAAGTTCAACTCGGTATTCACCTGATGAAATAGGAAAAACTCAGTTAAAACTGGCGACAGCAGGACCCGAACTTCCGTGCCTCTCCACTGGCGACTGAAAGTTAACCACTACACCACAAGAGCTCGTTTGAATAATCATAATGTCTTGGTCCTTCACAACAACACCTATTCGAATGTTACATGCGGTACCACCCAAAATATTAACCAATTAGGCCACACCTAACTTATTTGTAAACCTTACCACATCGGCTGCAAAAAAAAAACCGTATTTGCCTACAGTCCCCCCAAAAATGAATTTTAACGTGTTTTGCTTGTTAACGTTTAAAACATAATATTTATTTTA
Organism: Lepisma saccharinum; assembly: GCA_022664845.1. Lineage (NCBI taxonomy): Eukaryota > Metazoa > Arthropoda > Insecta > Zygentoma > Lepismatidae > Lepisma > Lepisma saccharinum. The sequence goes on from JAGDQP010019322.1 coordinate 25,115, forward strand.
AAATATTACATATATGAACTTTAAAAATGTGTTGTTTTTTCGATCAAATTATTATCATCATCATCATGAATTCATTTCGAATTAAATAGTTACATTTTTAAACAGGTATTAACTACCGTTTATTTTGGACTAAATTAAAAAGAAATCTGTATAAATATTTTTTATTTTCTAATATTGATGTGATTGAAAGTGTGAGGAGATTTAAATTACAACTGTTTTTCGATCGAAATATCTACATCAAACATTTATTAAAGAGTTCTGAAATGCAGATTTGTATTTATCTATTTTTGTGGTTGTTATTTCTAACGCCAGAACGGCAACTAATCCTACGAATGTAAGATGACTGCAAAAACAAAATCACATTTTAAGTCAAAAATATTTATTTCTATTTCGTTGTTCTGAAGGAAAGTCACTAACTGCATTTTCGGTTATTTTGACTTAATGGGCTTTCCATAATGTTCTTCCCGCAAACTTTATGTGGAAAAAGTCATTTACTGAAAACGATTGCATTTTACCATAGAAACTGAATAGTGATATTCATTAACTGCAGTGCAGAAGTGTTCCTCCTTAAGGAAGAACTCATCAACTCAGTGATTATTTCTTTACAGATGTTAGTTAGTGACTTTTAACTCCAGAACGACAATTTATTCCAGTGTTTAATATGTTCACATTGCAAAACTAATAAATCTGACTCTAGAAGCCTGTAGCACCAAACCGTTTTAAATAACTAAGTACAATTATGAAAAATACAGGAAAAGAAAATGAATCAAAAGTACTGGAAGATCTCATGGCACTGATTGTTATCCTTTCATAAATGTTCATTAATTTCGTTGCTGTTGCAGTGCATTGATCTGGAGTCTCTTGGTGCTGGAAGCAAGTTTGTTATATAAAGGTTGCCTCAAAATAACTGAGAAAGTTCCAGTTAAAAATTGGCAATATTGCGTGTGACCTTTACACGTACCTCGGAAGAAAGGTAGTTGCTCTAGTTAGCAGAGCAACACAGGGATATCGTGTACACGATTGTGTGCAGTTTAGTATACGGTATGTGCTGAAGCCCTAGTGAAGTGATTTTGCGAAGAAAATGGATAAGGAAGACGTGCCATTAAGTTTTACTGTCGACTTAAGTATGCGGTTGCATGACTTCTGGATCTTCGTTAAAGATTGGCTTAAATTAAGGACACACCTCACCAGGAAAATTCATGTCAAGAAATGAGGAACTCAAATTGAACAAACTCGTTCCACGCCCAAATACTTTCTTAAAATAATGTGAATTGATCATCTTGCAAGAGTGAACTATATCTGCGATTTATCTAATTGTAAGATGTCTTTCTTTCCGTATAGTAACAGCTCCTGTATTGATGTTTACCTGCGTAATACCTGTTGAAGGCCTTCCTCCATGCAGGACTAAAGAAGGTGATTGACAACTTTCTAGTAACTTTTTATGCCATTTGTAAATAGTTGATTTTTCTCGATATTTCTCTTGATTATCCTCTTGCATCAGATGAAAATCTCTCTGGAGGACGTGTTAAGTCGACAGAAAAACTTATTACGCTGAAGTGCAATTTCAGCTGCTCAAAGAATACAAAAGAATGTCCTTGATCTTCGAACTGATCTTGAGAGAAGGTGAAGAGGTAATCTCCCATAAGACTCCGCAATATCTTTCCTCGTTTGGTTTGTTGTGATTTTCGTTCTAATTGATCAAGTACCTCATAGGACGGCAACTGCTAACAACGTGGGACCAGAGCCACGCCAGGGTTTGTATCTGAGGCAGAGTGCTGGTCCGTGGACTATAGATGTTTCAAATTCCAGAATATTGTGGATCTGAAATCTGGATTCCGGAATCAAACTGCAAAATTCTGAAATCCCAGAATTACGAAAAGGACTTCGGAATTCCGAACACTCCTAATTATATCCACATAAACACACATCTTTTCGATGACACATTTTTTTTTCTGCACCAAACGCCACAATTCAACTATATATATAAATCTGCTTTGGATGCTTGAGTACTAAACTGACCTTGGGTGAAACCGAACGCAAAAGCAATGTTGAAGATCCTGCGCCCTAACACGTGGCAAGAGGAGGGGGACTAGGATAGTTTCATTTTCAGGGTCATAATGTAGTGTTCACAATTTCCTAACATCCTTGAATTGTAATTCAGTTTAGAATGTGAATGCCAAGTTTTGAGAATCCGGAATTGTTAGAATTACGAAAATTTCAGAAAGTCGGAATATCGTAATTTCGGGTTCAAAAGAGTTCTGAATTCTGGAATTAACTTCGGACATCACTCGCCTCAAAGACGGCCTCTCTCCACCCCTCTATTTGCTTGTAAGGCAGCTGAATTACAGGATTTCACCAGAAGCCCCGCTGTTTCCCCTCGCAGTCAGATAATCGAATGATAGTGCTCAGGCATTTGTGGATATGTCAGTAGATAAGCAAGGTAATCCGTAGTCTCTGTTCTTCCTTTACTATTTCCGTATCTTGAAATTTCACTTTGAAACTTGAAATTTTACATTTATGGCCTCTACAGAAACTAAAGACTACAGACAGGTACGCCATTATAACTTTTACACAATCTATTAAAGAAGGAATGGGGAAGACAGCAGACTTGCCTTGTTTCGAGGTACAAACCGGCACTTGTTTGATGACCGACAAGACTAGATCAAACCTCAGGCAGGGTAACCGGTCCCAAGATTTATATTTCGGGCATCCCGATTATAAGGGATAATTCTTCCGTTAAGCCACCACCTCCACAAGTTCTGTACTTAATTTCTTGTTTTAGAATTCAATTTCGCTTACCTTTGTAAAATTTCTAGAACTGTTCTTTGTACCTCTTTCATTGTAATGTAGCTTAGGCTATTCTTTCAGTCTATGTTTTCTCTAACACTAAAGAGAGTTATGTAATTTCGCCGAATTCATTTCTTGCACCTTGGAAACTATTCTGAAGGGATAATTCTCACTGAGTTTTCTCGCCGTCGGTTAAGGCAAGTTAGCAGAGTATTCAGACAAGTAGTTTTCTAACACTTGAAAAGATGTAGTGTGTGAGCTGGTGCTTGCGGCAAAGTACTGTAACGCAGCAACCGTATAGAGGTGAGAAGGCCATTTCAGCTCCGATCGGTATTCCATTTTGGATGAGCACCTGCATTATCCTCGGATTCACAAGTTCGGTTCGAATGTTAATAATAGGTACCGTCCTTAGAAGCAACAAGGAAGATTAGAACGAAACTTGCAGTTTGATATTCCTTAAACTTTTGGTGTTAAATAATCTTTGTTTGGTGAGTTTTACACATGCACTTCGTCATTTCCATCTTTGTCCATGTCTTCTCATGGACTGTCTTTCAGTTTCCGGTGCCGTGTTCGTTGGTGGGTTTTCAGATTTAGCCATTGTCCTGCGTGGGTGATCACTTGCAAGCGAAGTGAAAAAAAACTCTGCTTTTCAATACTGTCCAACTAGCGACGGAAGAGAACAAAATTTTCGTTCCAATCGCTGGCAGAAAAAGACTCAACTTTATATAACTACTATCTACACGTTTCGCCCGAATAGTCAGATTCATTTATGTCGGCCATGTAGGTCATAAATTCTACTTCGCCCGGATCGCTACATATTTCGCTTCGCTCGCAACTGATCGCCCAACTAGTGTCTAAATCAATTTGTAAATTCAGAACTTCTGTTTATTATTATTACATGGTTTTTAATCACTCTTTACTCTCAGGCTAATTTCCCCCATACACTGTTTTTTTCTTTCGAACAAACTTTGTTCTTTCCATTTGTAGGTTTTCACGAACTTTCCTTAACGGAGTAATTATGAGAGTCATACTTTTTATTGGTGTACTTATTCGAACATTGACTACGGCTTGGGAATTAATTTTAATCCTCAGCAGAGTACTCAAAGTTTTTTAGTTCTCTGTATGCTTTTTACACTTTGGAAAACATACATGATCCAAACATTTTCTTCTTTGCAGTCACATTAAAAGTTTTATTTTATATAGGCGTGCAGTGCAGGTTTAGTGATTTGATCGGATCCTAACTGGTAAATAGTGCAATGATTGGTCTTTCCATAGAAAGGACGTGAACTTTTTGGGGCAAAACTCAAGAAAGGTCCATTCATTGTGATAGTGAAGGTGTATCTGTATAGCTGTCCTCAAAATCAAAGATACTATCAGTAATCAATGAAGAACTCAAGTTACAAGTTGTATCAAAATTTATTCGCATTTTTTCCCTTCATACAGCTAAAGAAAAAGGTGTAATGTAAAATATTCTGGAGTTCGTTATAAATTTTGATTTAAAAGTACAATAAAATTAACTTTTTATACTATTACTTCTTGCAGAGTAAAAGCTTAGGATTGAGATTCCATAATAATATATAATGGAGGTGATGTTTAGATTAATACTTGTGGTAATTTATACTATCGCATTCATGGCAATATCATCTCCACTGTGAAAAGGGAATAAATGAACGCTTCTGATTGGACAACTAACAACCTTTGCAATTTGTACATGCTTTTACTTTGTCTTAGATTCTTTTACTTTGTGAACATACTTTTAAAAAAAAGGGGGGGGGGAACACGTCCTTATCATCCCTAATTCAAGTCCTTATCATTTCAATATCATTCCTAGTTCTCCAGTAATTAATTTATTTACTTGCCAAAATACAGCGAGTTTTTAAAGAAACATCATGGTCAAAATTCATATCAAAATAAATGTGGATTATTACTAAATTTGGAGTGAAAGAGAGCATCATTATCATCAATAATAATTAATAATAGTAGTGTAAAAGGGTCGCAAGAACATTACGGTATACTTTAATTATGTTGTGTATTTTGTATATGAAGTGAAACTTTGTTCCCATGTAGTATTTTAAAGCAACTGTACAGCAAAGAAAAAAAAAATGAGTTGAAAGTATAAAGCAAAGACGAAAAATCTTGACTGAAAATTCATAAAATAAAGTGATCGATTATAACATACAAATTATGCGAGTTCTCAAGCGAGATCTAAAAAGATCTGTCAGTTCTGTCGTACGTACAATCTTTACGTAACTTTCAGGTTTATCTTTATTTCTTTATCCATTTCTGAACTGTCTTCATCCTCCGAAGATTTTTTTGAAAAGATCAATATTAAGTTATCTCTTGTCGCAATCAAAAATGCTCTGAATCTGATTGTCTTCTATGCTTTCCACATGAGAAATGTAATATTTCCGATTTTCAGGAGTCACACAACAAAAGAATTTCTGCTCTGTTGTTCCTCGCTTAACCAAGGTCGGAAAAAGTTTGACATAGCATGATGCTTTCAAGTCACGCAAAATAACCACCTGACACGCACGCAGAATTTTTCAACTGACAAACACCTTCAAACCATAAATACAGAACGTTTATTGCTCTGCAGAGAGATCTACTACATTGCAAAATCGCCATTAGGCGACATTTCCAAATGCAGAGGAATAGAGAACGTAAGGATCCTTTCAATCTTTTGAACAGGCTTCTTGCTTACTTACCCTATGGCTTACGGGAATCGCAAGCTCATGGCTGTGCGATAGACATATATTAGTTATTTGATGGATGTCAACGTATTTCTTTGCATGTTCGTTGCTAATACTTAGATATATTGATTGAAATCATGGTCCGGACGTATCTATTTTACCATTTTTTAAAATACATTATGTAAATATTAGAAATTTATTCTATGCGGAGGCCTTACATAATTATTAGTCTCTCACAAGGTTTCTTTTTTGGAGTTTTCATTATTTTATGTAGCCTTACTGGATATTTTATCGCTAGCTTTACTGCATAAACTTCCACCATGATCATGAATGACGTGTCTAAGACGATTGGTTTTGCACTACAGACCTATTTGGACCATAGATTTGCTGGGCAACATCCTTCCATTTTTTTAATTAATTATTATTTTTGATTCGTTCAAATAAATTTAATAAAAAATCTGACTATATTTCTTTGTCCGCATCTATACAATTTGGTATATGTATGCTTGTATTTACATAGTTCGAGTTAGTACGTAAATTGGATGATCAACAGTTTTTGTATTACTTGTTTAAGTCTCTTGTTTTAATATTTCTCCAACGATATTCCTCTTTACGAGGAACATCTGCTACTGGATTTTCCAACTAATTTGCCTTTTCAGATGTTCTAAGTGGGTTTCTTCATTAAAACTGTTGATGTTCTAATTTTAGCTGAGTTTCTTTTCCAGTTTTTATATCCTTAGCACAAGTCCCGCACCAGTACGCTCTGTCCATTTTCTCTCCTACCATGTGAAAACGCTTTTGCGAAACGTTGACGCTTTTCCATTGTGTTTGTGAAGTTCGTGCACGCCTGCCTTGGTATGCCATTTTTTTTACCATCTTACATGCGCAGAACGTCTTCAATTGTTTTTGATATGGTTGTCCGCCACGTTGTTTTTCTATCACTTTAAACTGTGAACTTGTGTTATGTGAGCTTCTTTATTGTCTACTACTGAGGACGGGTGAAACCGAAAATTATACGTGACTTTGTGTTGTGTGTGCAATTGTGTACGTGATTTTCGTCAAGATATTACGTAAGTACAAATCCATTCCTTTCTATTAAAATTTCACCAATTAAATTGCCTATCCGACCTTCTCCTATATGTACTTTATACACATTCTCTCTATTATAATAATGCTTTTAAAATCCACAAACGTAGACGCCACATCCTGGACTTGAACGGAGAAACCGTCTGAACGTTAACCTACGCCTCCGACCGCGCCAATACCGAGACTAACCAAATTTTTAAAAAATATTATTATTTAGTGAGTTTACATGTATACTTTATATATATATATATATGTGTGTGTCAAAAGGTCATTCCTCTTCCACAGAAAGGGTGTAACCCCGTTACATTTGTTATTTATTAACACCATAGTAGGTAGTTCTGTAAACATATGTAATATATAAACACATACAGACACAAATAAAATAAATCACAGCCATATTCGATGCACTTATGGATGAGACCTCTCCCCGGAGGGAGAAGACTGGCCTACTGCTCCCACGCTGACCAGACGGGTTGGGAGAGGAGAGCCGAAGCTCTCACTGTGATCGCCACTGTCTTTTATTCACAGCAGCTCCCCAATTGTCCTCACGATGCTGGGTCAACACCGAAATTTTTGAGCCCCCACCGGGAATCGAACCCAGGACCGCTCGCACTGAAGTCGAGCGCGCTACCGACTAGGCTACGCAGGAGCTCATATATATATATGTGTGTGATATGACAAAAGAAATCAAGAAATATTATTTATGATTGTACAAATTAAAAACGTTTAACTACGGGTGTACAGGAAATATTTATGAAAATACAAATGGAATTGTAGGAATGCTTCAGACAGCTAAATCTTCGGTGAACGACTGTAGCCGAAACACGGAACAAAGAGATCAGGAGATGACGTGTAAGAGTGATCGACCTAGAGTTCGTTTACGTTTATCAAGTCGAAAATTGTGATGTGGGCATGACTTGTAGAAAGAAAGGGAAATTTCCAAGAAATGACGTAGTCACATAGAAGGTGACGAGCTGGTTCGAGTAAACTGGAAAGTTAGTCGAAATACCGTCTTGATAGAGAAACGAGCAGCAGTCGGCCCAGATCCACTCCGAGTTCGGTAGCCAAGCAAGTAAGTGGTATGGTATTCTCTTCGATCGTTAACGGTCATGGCTGTTGATCTCTGTTGAACTTTAGTTGATTTATTGATTGTTTTAAACCAATTAATTGAATATTGATTTTTGGTTAAACTTTGAACCATATTACAATTGGATATACGATGAATTATCTGATAACGTAAATTATGTTTTGTCATATCAATACTAGCGCAGTATGTATTAATACTAGCCGAAACATAGATTTCGTCTCTGAAACATTCCAATGTTAATTGAAAAAGGAAACTTCTATATTTCATTTATTGATTCCTATTCCAATACCAAACTAGCAAGTAAGATGTTATAAGCGACTGAGATTTACCACTTGAGTCACATGAGTATAATTCTGAGCTACGAACTGATCAAGTCAGCACCCATTCCTAAGTCCTTTTACCCTTCAATAGTTGGACGGCATTGAAGTGGGACGCTTACGAATGGATGGTGGGATCAGACTCCAGAACTAGTTGGAAAATACACCTTTCACAGACAATTGTGATTAATTCCTGTGACAATGTAGTTTTCATCTAGAGATTCTATGTTGGGTGCCGGACATCATAAATTAGAGTTAATGACACTGAAGTATCTGGCATCAGTCCGTCACACTCAAGAAGATGACAAATATATATATATAACCCGTCTGGTCAGCGTGGGAGCAGTAGACCAACTCCTCCCTTTGGGGAGAGGCCTCATCCAGTAGTGGATTGAATATGGCTGTGATTTATTATTATATATAGCCTAGTCGGTAGCGCGCTCGACTTCAGTGCGAGCGGTCCTGGGTTCGATTCCCGGTGGGGGCTCAAAAATTTCGGTGTTGACCCAGCATCGTGAGGACAATTGGGGAGCTGCTGTGAATAAAAGACAGTGGAGATCACAGTGAGAGCTTCGGCTCTCCTCTCCCAACCCGTCTGGTTAGCGTGTGAGCAGTAGACCAACTCCTTCCTTCGGGGAGATGCCTCAACCACTAGTGGATTGAATATGGCTGTGATTTATATATATATATATATATATATATACACACATTATGCATTTTCTTTCAACATGTTTTGTTATTTACCATCAAAGGTCCTGGTTTGTGTTCCACCTCTCCTTTAACATGAATAGCGTATTATTTCTTGGAAGTGATCATTCTTAACAAAAGTTAATTGTTTTCAATTGCTTAGAATATTCTTTAAAAGGACATTGATTCTAATATATTAATAGTTGAAAATAAAGTGTGTATGGCATAAAGTGCTTACCTCGCAAACTCACTTTTGGTATAATTAAAAACTCCTCCTAGCTTTCTAATCCACATCAAATCCATTCTCTAAGAAAGACTTCTTGAGAATGGATTCGTTGTGAATCCCAAAGCTAGAATTTGCCGGGTAAGGACTTTGATTATATTATGATCCGTACATGTGAAGTATTTGTGCTTGATCATTCTGATTTACTTTAAGATAAGACACTTGTCATGTCATGTCATGACACGATGTCATGTCTATAACATACTGTCATTTTCAGATTCTGAATTTTATTTATTACCTTTAGGAATCTTTGGCTCTTGCCGGGAATGCGTGGGAAGAGTTATCCAGTGCCTAGTTTCAAGGTACTAGCATGGCAGCATGAGGTGACAAAAAAAAATCCTAAGCCAGGATGGCCGGCCGCTGGGATCGATCCTAGAATCTAATTTTTATAACTGTGGGAGTAAAAATCATTTACCTCTTCAATACATGGCTTAAATTTTAGCATATTTTTAGAACTACCACCCTGGAAGAAACTGTGTATGAGGGTGTCCTCTAAATTTTGTGAACTATGGCAAGGCCTTTCAATACAACCTGCATCGTTGTCAGACAGACTGTTTCTGATGTACATATCTGAGGATATCAGAACTTTTGAAAAAATGTTATGCCCTATTTCTCCCGAGGTTTCCAACACGCCAAGTGGCACTTTTAGCTTTCGTAAACATGTACGGTAACCTGGATATCTAAAGAATCCGAAGAGAGAGCTGAATCAAATCCGTTGTGCAGCTCTGAAGTATACGTCGAAGATGTGAAATTACCTTTTCTCAAAAAGAAATCCTTTATCTACAAAAGTTAGGATGAAACATTAGTAATGAATTGTATAAAATTGGATTTATAAACCAATTTATTGGGGCAAAGGAATTGAATATAAGGTTGTAAACTTTTGTAATATTTAGACTTACAACCGAATACCTGCATGCAAAATATTATGGCACTAAATCACGCCTTCTTTAGGTAGATTTCGAAGAAAATATACCTATTGAGATCGGTACGATATGAAAGTG
>JAGDQP010019323.1:0-35049 GCA_022664845.1 Lepisma saccharinum
AGTGACAGGAACTGATTAGGATTTTCTCAGCTCAAGAACAGTCTGTAATGAATTATACAATTTCATGAATTATTAGAATTTAAATGTTAAAATCAATGTTAAAAACAAATATGGCAAAACTTTAGATTTAGTACGTTTCAACTTTCACAGTATTATTGTAAGACATGAACATGACTCGATCGTTCCTGAAGATGTTCATCATCATCCGTTAATAGCTGAACTTCTATACACCAAGCAAGTCAAAAATACAGTTAAACAACAAACAATAGATTATAACAAAGCCAATTACGAGCAATTATATCGCGACATTGCATCAGCAAATTGGGAAAGTATATCTGATAGCTTAACTGTCGACGAAGCTCTCGATTCTTTCTATAATGTGTTGTATAACATTTTCGATAAATGTGTACCACGTAAAGATCTAAACTAAAGTACACGATCTGAGTTTCAAATTACATAATCAAACTCGTCAGGAGAAAGGCATACCATCGTAGAAAATGGAAGCAAGCATTCGGCGTTGTTAGTTATCATTACAATAAATTTAGAGAATGACGTGCTCTTTCCAAAAGAGAAATATCTAATACTTATAAAATGCATCTGCGTAATTGCGAGACTAACATTCTAACTGACCCCAAAAGCTTTTAGACATATGTAAAAAATAAAAGAAGGAAGTCTGAATGCAACGTACGTAATTTCGAGGAACAGTCCTTAAGTGATGAAACAGCTATTGCGAAAGCATTCATAAAAAGCTTTCAAGTGAACCACAACGTATCAAAATATAATCTTTATACTCTATCGCAACACAGTAGTTACGAAATATTAGACCAGTTATCCCTGGAACACGTCGGACTGAGGGACGCTGAAAAATAAATAAAGAAACTGAAACCTCGGTCATCTTTTGATCCTGAGAAAGTATCGCCCTGTGTTATCAAAGGCTGTATTAAAATACTGAAATAGCCACTACAAGTAATTTGCAACAAAGCAATAGCTATATGTGAATTATCTACCAAATGAAAATTTACCGATATATGTCCCATCCCCAAAAGTGCTAACACGAGTAATGATCCTAAAAATTATCGCCCAATAGCCATGATATCTGTACCAGCCAAAGTATTCGAAATTATTATACCTGAAAAAATATATTCACAATTTCGTCCAATTATTTCTCCCTTTCAACATGGCTTCTTGCAAAAGAAATCGACTGCAACTAACCTTGGTGCATTTATACATTTCTTAACTACACAAAAGATAATAAGGTCAAGTAGATGTAATTTATACACACTTTCCAAAGCCTTTGAAGTCATTAATCACGATATCCTTCTTAGCAAGCTTGTAACGTTCAACTTTTCAGAGAAACTTCGTCAGTTAGTAACGTCTTATTTGTATTATCGTAAACACCGTGTGTGTTACAAAAATATTATAACCGAGGAATATGTCGTAGAATCTGGGGTACCACAGGGATCAAACCTTGAACCACTTTTGTTATTGTTTTATGGAAGTGACTTGCTTGCTGTAATAGCATCTTCTAAATAAACTTCTGTACGCAGATGATTTAAAAATCTATGGCAGTATTTCTTCGGAATCGGATGCTGTAGCCTTTCAAAACCATATCATTGCAGTCTTCAATTGGTGCAAAACAAACATGTTGTTATTAAACATTACAAAATGTGGTGTAATGTCTTATACGAAAAAGAGCAACTATTTGAAATTCGATTACAATATTAATGATTAACCATTTATCCGAGTAGATTCTATTACGGATCTTGGTGTGCCTTTGTAGCACTAAGGTCAAAACAATACGTTAAGCACTAAGGGGGGTTGCAAGTGCACCCCACAGGGAAATAATTAATACTTATTTAACATATTATTTATGCTTTATTATTACGCTTGAAATTAAGAAACAAATATATTTAACATATTTTAGCATCCTTTTTTATTGTATAAAAGTACGAGCATTCATCTATAACCCATCAGAAAACATTGCCATATAGTGTATTACAATACATATTTACTATCTTGGATCTTTGCGTTACAAAATAACATGGTGCAATAGTCAATATATTCTCCTATGTTTCGTTTCTTTGTACAAAAACAATAACATAGTTTCCCTTATTATTTCTTTGTACAAGAGCCAATATTCAGTAACATATTGACCCTTGTACACTGAAACGAAACAGAAGAAAATATTTACTCTTTCACCATGTTGTCCTATAACGGAAAAGATCTATTCTCTTTTAGCACGACTTTATATAACGTATAAGTACGAAGAATTGTACAGTTTTGTTTTTCATCAGCACATGTTTTTAAAATATTTTTATTTTCATGTGTATGTAATCTAGTAAAAGCTCTCCTTGGAATTTGATTGAACATAGATAGTTTCTAACAGTTCTCACTAACCTTTCACTTGATCAAATTCGTATAAAAAATTAAAAACTGCACTTTTTGTTGTTAATGTAATTAACTTTTTATAAAACATAAATAAATGAACTCAATTTATTGTAGGATATAAAACAAAACCGTTAGATGTCTTTCTGGATAGTCACGTATGTTCTTCTTCGTTCTTCATACACATGCTGCAAGTCTTTTTTGCCATCACAGTACTATGTTCTTTACAAACAAATTTCTTGCATCCTGTACATGCTGTACCAACTTTTCTGTCTTTTTTTTAGGACTCAAATAACACCTTCCCTGGGAAGCAGTAGCTGTTGGAATTTCCTCTTCGCCAGAGTTCCTTATTCGAACAGTGTGATCCAAATGCTTCATGAACTCCAACACTGTGTAACTGAGACAAACAGGATTTTGTTTCCGTTTCTAAATTTGAGGAAAAAGCAGCATTTTCCCTAACGACAAGAGGAAAGTTCTGCGTCTATCCTTCTTCTGTAATCCCCACTCGGGGAATCTTGTTACCCAAACTGCAAAAGCATTTATGGCGCTGATGTCTAACATACTGGAAAATACTGCCATATGCCATGGCTTAGTCTTCCTTTTGGTAGAAAACTCTACGCATTTTGTCAATTGTATCGACGCCTCCCATTGTGTCATTGTAATGCAGGATAATATCGGGTTTCTTTTCCGCAGTTTCAGATATCTTCGCGTCATGGTGTTCCGTTGTTAGTAGAACAACAGCTCGATTCTTTAGCTGTACATAGTACACAAGAGTGTGTTTCTAAGTAAAGCTTAATAAACTTGAATATATTTCACGTCATGTGTTTGGTAAAAGTTCAGAAGGAATATCAGTTTTTCTTATTGTCCCACAGAGTGTAATATTTTTCTCCAAAAGGGCATAGGCCAATTGCTTGCTTGTGAAGAAATTATCTGTAGTGATACCATACACTCCTTGTAGATGGCTTACAAGTTCTAGAGCTACTCGTTTGTCTTGATGTTTCTCTACCTTCACTCCTATCTTCTCAGAATATAGTTGTATATTGTGTACATACGGGATTTCGTTCTCAGCAAGCACCCAGTGCTTTAGGCCATATTTATCAGGCTTACTCTTCATGTACACTCTGAACGAAGCCTTCCCTCTAAAACCTACAAGCTGTTCATCAACATGAAGGTGTGGTCCCGGGCGCATGTTCTTCCTCCAATTGTTGGCAAACATTTCAAAATATTCTTGATCGGAGCTTTTTTGTCTAACGCTCGTTGTTCATATTTTGTTTCGAAATTGTCAAATCAAAGGGAAGATGTGAAAAATACAAATCTATCCCTTGACATTGTTGCCTGACTGGTTCTTTGTTAGATTCAGAGTGCCTGCAGTAATCAACAAACCAATATATAAAGTTATTTCTGTCCTATCCGTTGGTTGCCAAGTACACATGTTTTCAGGATGAGTTTCGTTCCATTTATCAAACACAGACACTGCCTTTCTGTTTGTTTCCATTGCAATAGTATCAATTATTTCATCTGTATTGAGTCACAAATGCACAGTGTTTTGTAAGGCCACGTTTCTGGTGCACCACATTATAAGCTTTACATCTTTTCTGTGGAAACGGCTGCCTAGACCACTTCTCACCCGATTTTGCTGTCATCAAACTGCGAACTGGGACTGAATTCTCACCTTCACTGTCAGTAGGTGATCCATAAAACGTGTCCTCACATGCTTCTTCACTTTCCATACAGTCTTCGCCTGTATCCGATTGTGAAACTAGATCGTCATAGTCTTCTTCATCTTCGAGGTATCTCACGATTTCACTTCCCGTGAGACTATAACCTGATGCAAGAGAAGTTGAAGAAACTGCGCTTCGTTTTCGTTTATTTGACATCCCAACACACGATTCACAGCTGAATACTAACACTGCACACTGAACACTAACACCAAAGGAATAAAACTTCGTCAAGTGCGACAAGAAAACAAAAAAAAGAAACAAATTATCGATAAAGATAACGAGCGTACACAACAGTGACATCTATGCTTAAAAATATGAGCCGGCCGGGTGATCGAGCGGTCTGCGGCGGTAGGCTATCGACTCAACGGTACCGGGTTCGAGTCCCGGCAGGGGCATGGGTGTGGATTTTAACACTTAACAGCTAAAGGCAAATCGTGACGGGCCAAAGTCCAAATTACTAAACTGGCCCATATAAAAATAAAGTTTACCAAAGTTTTGCTTAAAAATATGAACATATATCGAATTCCAACAGGATACTGTCGCCAGGTGCTACCATATAATAGCATCCATAAAATCAGCACTGCCATCTATATTTGTAACTTAGTAATTTGAGAAGTGGAGAAACAAGATCGCAAACGTGAAGCACTAATCAGGGGTGCAGCTGCACCCCAAGGACAACATTATATATTAGTCGTCTCCTTCTTTGTTGAAATGATCTGCAATTTTTCTCAAAGAAACAGGACAACCACAAAAACAATGTTCTGAATGTATAAATTTCTGCATCCAAAAATACAGGAACAGTACATAAAAAACTGAAGTTGGGATGCACGTGCATCCCCCTCCCTTTGGGCTATGAGGGTTAAAGCCCACCCTCTCGTTTGATATGCACATTAAGCGTATTATTAGTGAAGCGCATAGGAATCTGTAATGAGATTAGGAAGCGATTTTAGAAATATTAAGTTTATATACAGCGTATGTTCGGTCAAAGTTAGAATATGCTGCATTAGTGTGGCATCCTAATAAAAAGAAGAACACTCGCCAAATAGAAATTATACAACCTAAATTTGTTCGCTTTCTGATTTACATAAAAACAGGAATATGTCCTATGTTCGAAAAGTACTTGAACCTAGCAAACAAATAAACATTAGCTATCTCTGGAAAACGGAAGAGTTAATTTTCTATTATCTTTCCTACTCAGACTACTACATAGCAATATTAACTCGGAAAGCTTATTGTCAGAAATAGAGTTGCATGTCCCGCACATAATTATTAGACTTCGTTATGCAGTTTTTCACTTCCCGACCCAAATGACGAATGTATTAGGTATATCATCTATTAGGAGAATGTGCTCTTTATATAATTGTATCCTTAAAACGTGTCCTGGTATAGATATATTTAAGATAAAAATAAGTCAATATCATTTTTATATAAGGTAATGAATTATTTTTGACAGAATTTATCACTATGAATATCCAAATATGTAAATATATTTGTGTGTAGAATATGACATGTATGTTGAACACCACAACTAAGTATCCAACCTGTAATGTTCAATAAATAAATAAGTGGTGGACTGAAGAAATGCAAGAAGCTATTAAAGAGAAGATAATAGCTAAAACTGGATGTGAACAGAAGACTAGATGCTTTAGGAACAGAAGAGGATAAAGTAGCTTATTAGCAGCTAATATGGAAGTAAAGAAGGCTAGAGCAAAATCGAGACTCTGATGAACTGTATGACGACTTGAAACACCATGTGAAATGAAGAAGCTATACACGTTAGCAGATACCATGGACAAGGCAATAAAGATATTACTCATATTAATCTAATTAAGGATGACCAAGGATTAGTGCTTACCAATGAAGACTAAGATAGAGATGGGCCGGATACTTCGAAACGCCTCTTAATGAAGAAACAACATTCGAGGAAATTTATTTGCGATGGAACACTAAGTCTTCGGCCAACACCTAGAATAGGCCGGAAAGAAGTAGAGAAAGCAATAAAGTAAATAAAACTAAGGTCCTGATTGTATACCAGTAGAAGCGTGGAAGAGTTTGGCACCATAAGGTATATATTTTGTAGAGGATCTGATGGAAAAAAGTATGAATAAGAAAAATGCTGACTGAGGAAGGATAATGTTATTGTACTAATTTTCAAGGAGGAATGAAATATACAAGATTGCGGAAACTATTAAGGAACCAAACTAATGTCATATACGATGAAGATTTGGGAGAAAATTGTAGAAGGAATATTAAGAGAAGGAAGTACAATAGGAGAAAGACAATTTGGGTTTATGCCAGGAAAAATATAACGGACGTAACTTTTATCTTAAGACAAACTATGGAAAAGCACCGGGAAACGCAAGAAGGATTACATATGGTCGTTATTCATTTGGATAGGGTCTATCACAGAGTACCCTATCAGGAAGTATGGATACGATTGAGGATGACAAGAGTGCCAGAATAATATGTACAGATAATCCAAGATATGTATACAGAAGCGAGTGTGGTATTAAGACTCCAAATCCCTCTTATGGGTGGATTACAACAGGGTTCAGCCTTAAGTCCGTGTCTCTTATACGTACTCATAGACACTATAACAGAATGTGAAATATAAAGCACCCTGGTGTATGGTGTTTGCCGATGATAATGTACTACGCAATACTAATAGGGCAAAACTTTAAAGAAAAGTAGAGCGTTAGTGGAAGTCACCTGGAAGAGAGGCCTAAATATTAGTAGAAAGAAAACGGGGCAAAGGAAGAAGTGATGTTACAAGAAGAGCAATTGAATAAAGCGAAACGTTTTAAATATTAAGGCTTAACTGTTACTGGTAATGGGAATTCCGACTCGAAAATAACACACAAAATGCATGAAAGATGACGAAATTGGAAGTAAATAAGTGGCGATCTCTCCGACCGCAGAATCACGGTGAAGAATACAGGAATTGCTTACAAGACAGTGGTTAGACCAGCAATAGTGTACGATTAGAAGGATGGTCAATAAAAAAACACAAGAAGAGATTAGATGTTACAGTGTTATGTAAGCTTTAGTACTTTCCCCTTTTATGCGTTCCTGTTTGGGCGTACACTAACTTTATTGCAAACGTCCTTGTTCAAGGGAGGCCATTAAATATGTTGGGTAATTATTTGGTTGCTTACTTACATTCACCTAAGATTTCTTTTATATAATTTGCAACACTTATACATTAAGCTTTTAAATGGTCCATATGCTACTTATGTTAATCAGGAGTAAGATCAAAAGGAGATACAGGAATATTATACTCATAGAGGTAAAAATCGACCACAAAAGATTAATACATATATTGTTTAAGCTAATTATTTACAGATTTGATGAGTTGGTCATGATGCGATGACAGTGTGGTGGACAGTAGCGTTGGACTGATAAGGCTATCGAGAATTATTGGTATATTACCGTCCTTTTAGCGTACAGCATTTAGTGGCTACGCTCCGACGAGTATGAATGAGGACCCACGTTCAATCGATTATTCCACAGATCAGATTTGAACGATCTCTTTAAGGGCTCCTCTATTTTGTGTTCCAGGAGAGACGCTTAGGAGACGGTCCAACTGAATTGAACCAATAAGAGGATTTACTCCCTCAGCGAGATGGATACCGGGTACCTTCAGGCTTATACAAGCAAAAATCCGCACATGGTGATTTTCCACACTTGTAATGTCTGATACCAACTATATCTCACCGTTTCTAATGAACATGTGGGACTTGGGTTTAGTGACCAACTTCGAAGTATCAGCAAATGACTTAAGAAGGGGAAGGGATAGTATAACGCAGAATACAGGGCTACAACAAGCGATAACGTGATTTAACTAACTTTAATTGGTTGCATAAGAAATTCGCTCCGCCCAAATCAAGTACATTCAAATATTGTAATAGAGCTAAGAAAGAAATAACACTAACGTACCAGCTCTCTGCCTGTCGTCTCTTCTTGGTTTGGCCTCTTCTGTTACCCACTACGAGGGCGTAACACGGAGATTAAATATTTCTTCATGCCGACTTTAACTAAAAATATTACAAGTACCGAAGTTGCTAGAAATTCTTAGTCGGAAGATTTGATTCCGGAGACTAAGTTAAAAAAACTTTCCCTAAGCAGTGAGTTAACTGCATATCGCTACGGCATATCTTACTCGATCTTAACCATGTTGAGTTAAGTATCGGACTGTTCGCACTGTGTTAACAAAGGCGGCTTTCGAGCATTATAAAGGAAATTCAAGATAGTAACAATGATTATAACAGTGAAAACGAAACGGTTATAGCAGGATAAAGTAACAACTTATCAGCCCATCTGTCCAAGGTTCCGCCGCAACTTGCATCCGGGTATTTCTCCACAGCACCGTTCGGCCGCCTTGCAAAGAAAAGAACCATCCAAAAATAGAAAATGAACAACGGTATACGGTTAAGTTCAGCTGTTTGTTGGGGCCATCACACGCAAGTACCCCGAAAATCTTCCGACATCAATGCTCTTTCCGTAGCATTTCGCTTCTACATGAAAATACACAGAGTATTCCAACAAATATACAAACCAAAATTAATTATAATAAATGATATACATTTAAATGTCCATACTTCTTACTCTTAATTAATAAAGATAGAGGGGAAAGAAAAGAATAGTACTGGCCACCTTATTGAAAGAAGCAAAAGAAAGAAATTAATTAAATACATTATTTAAATACAAAATTAATTTACATATCACACGTTCATTTTACTTAATATTTAAATCGAACTTTCTGAGGACAAACACAGTGGTGACAAATCCACTCCACCTCACAACAAAAAAATCGTATGAGGGGTGCAAAGTGTTCGTAGTCTATTCCCCTATTTCTGAATAATAAAGATATTTTTTCATTGAAAGTCTCATAGTTAAATGGCTCTCGCTGTGAGTGATATAAGAGTGTTCTCATTAAAATAACAGTGTTTCTGTTTTTCTCACACGAAAATCATAGGCACTCACCATATTCACTTTCCTTGTGAGTCAAACAACAGGCACCTTAAGACACAAACTCACATGCTGCATTCAGCAGTTCTCAACGACTTACCACAGAATAACTCACACATGTTCCTCACCAAGTTTATCTTATCGGTTGATCACTCCAGTCGTCTTTCTTCAGCCGATTTCGTTAGCCCTAGGGACACATATTCATTCCACAGCAGCTTCTCTCGTAAGTGGATACATCAGTCGGGGGCGTTCCCTCATTAGCAGCTTCTCTGTATGAATCAGTAAAGTCCCTCCTTCCTTTCACAAACGCAGGTAGAGAATGTGACGGTTTCAGTTGTTCAACAATTACTTTTATCTTCTTTTTACTCCCAGGTTTACAAATGACAAAATTATTTCTGTTTATCTGGCACTCTATTACAAACGGGCCATTGTATTTATGCATTAAACCAGCAACCTCATTTTTAGCAACGCAAGAAATGTTTACTGATTTTAGAAAAACCTCATCATTTACTTTATATCTATGGGATTTTCTGGGCTTATCGTACTGAATCGCTTGCTTTCTCTAGCTAAATTTTGAAAGTTCCTAGCGATCTTGAGAGCCTTGTCAAACGAACCTTTTTGCTCTCTCAACGTACTGGGGGTAGTCCAGCTGATCACCCCACTCCCCCTCAAGGAGATTATCGTATGGGTTGAGTAGTTCTCTTCCGTAAAAATTATGGTTATATGAGAAGCCAATTACACAACAAATTTGGCTGTTGATGCTCCATTCCATCCAACTCTTATGATCCGCACAGTACATACTGATATGTTTTTTCCATTTACCCACGGCTTTTCACTGGGGTTTCCACACGGTCTGTAGCGTATGGTATGAACTTCCTTTGCTTTGAGTTATTTGATTGTGGCTGACCACAAGTTACAAGAGAAGACTCGGGCATTGTCTGAGACTATAAACTCGTAGATTGAATTAATCAATCAGGCATCTGTTTAATGTAGTAGCTGTGATTCATCTTAATGGATAAAGTCTTACAAACCTGCTGAAAGTGTCGAGAAAAACGAGTACATACTTGCTCCTTTCTCGACCACTGGCGGGAAGGGGTCCCACGGCGTGCACTCCTACAGTAAAGTTCGAGGACGATGCAGGTTTCGAAGACAAAAATCCTGGAGGTTTGGCATGAACGCTCTTGTACCGCAAACACGTGATACATAATTTCCCAAATTTAGCTGCATCGGATGATAATTCCCGCCAGAAATACTTCTTTCGTACTGCACTGATGGTTACAGCTATCCCAGAATGCCCGCTATAAATTCTAGTATGGCAACTAACTAAAACTTCATGCTTCAAACTATCCGGAACCCAGATCACCTGAGCTTCTTCTTTAAGAGGACCCAAGAAAACTTTCTTCCTTAAAATTTCGTCACCACCAATAGCGGAGCTGACCACGTGTCGTAGATATCTTATTTTCTCCCTCTTTGGCAGGCTTCATACACCTCCCGTTTCCACCAGATTGTATAACTTCCCTACGAAAGGATCGTTTTTCTGCTCTTCAATTATCTTATTAACATCTGTTAGTTTCTCCAGAAAACTGACAACATCCTCTCCCGCATTTTCGGCCATTGGTAACACATCAAAATATCCTCTTATCTCTTTATAAGTGCTTTCGATGTAAGGTACCAACTCTTCAATGTTATGTTGCTGACTTCTTTTCTTTGTTTCTTTCGTTCTTTAATCCGTTTACTATCATAAAAGTCCAATAAGCCAACCTCTCCGGAGCGTAGTTCCTCAACATCTATCACACTTCTATCTTCTCTCTCTACCCTTAGGTATCCAGTCTCTCCTTCGTCTTTCAATGGGTAGACAGATTCCATTAATTCATTTCGTTAATAATCATCAGGCGGAAGATAACCTTCTCTAATGCGGCTTAAGTAAACTATGTAGTGCCTTCGGCCTGACAAGTGTTTGAGCGTTACTCTGTGTTTAAGGATACGGTTCATCCATCTAATATACAATGCAGGGATATTCTTGGAGGTTAACATTGGGATAAGAGCTGAATGGACGGTGTACACGTATATCCGAGTCCCTGCAACAGAAAAATACTTGTCATACTTTTCTATTCCGAAAACTATTGCGAGTAGCTCTCGTTTAGGATTCGGATAAGCCATTTGTGCTCCAGTCACTTTCTTGCTTCAATATGCCACTACTCCCACTTTACTCCCCTCCATTCTCTGACACAATATCATTCCGAAAGCATACATCGAACTGTCAACGAATAGATAGAATTCTTTTGACAAATCGGGAAGTAATAGCCGCTGTTCCATTGCCAGCCTCTGTTTGAGTTGAAGATAATAGTTCTCAGATTGTTCCGTCCAGGCAAACTTAGTGTCCTTTTTAAGGATATTGAAAATTAGATGTAAAACTTTAGCTAAGTCTGGCAGAAAGAATTTGAAATAATTGAGATAGCCACAGAATCATTGCACCTCTTTTTTTTCGAAGTAATTCTCCTCAATTGCTCAGCCGTCCTTCTCCTTTTCAGTGCAGTTCCATTTCCATTGTTAAATTCGAACCCGAGGTAATCATAATTTCCCGGTCCAACTGCAGCTTCTCTGGATGAACAGCTAGGTTTACCTGACGCATCCTCTCAAGAAAATCTCTGAATAAGGAGTAGTGCTCTTCAATGGCGTCAGAAATAAGGCTAACATCGTCATAAAAAACAATAGCATTAACCATATAGGGCGGAAATAGCACCAGCTGTATCATCTTATATAGCGTAAAAGGTAGAAAACAGAGCCCATATGCTCCAGTGACATATGTATAAATTCCAGGAGAAGTTATGAATCCAAAGTATTTTCTAAAGTTTTCTTCTATATGCACGCTTCCGAAAGCGTTGGAAAAGTCACAGATGGTTGCACACCTTCCCCTGCCCAGAAGCGACAATATTACTTCGAAACATGGCATCTTATGGCCCTGCATGGTAGTCCGGACATTGACTTCCTTGGCACCTAAAATTATTTTGAGTTCATTAAACTTTTTCTTGTGAAATATAGGAGCACTGACAAACCTGGTTCCGCCGCTCTCAATAACACCATCTGCCTCCATACTTCTTACTAACTTGCAGAAATCTTTCCTATCCGCCTCTGATATGGGCCTCAAACGTTGGGTAAAAGACTTGTCGTTAAAGACGTCAATTGTGTGCTCGATTAAATGGGTACCTTCTGCTTTTTAGAAAAAAACATCTTTATTGCTGAAAAGTAGCTCTCTAAATTTTTCACTCCAAGGCTCCTGAATATCAGCATCCCTGATGGCAAGCTCTAGCATATCCTGTATGCTTGGTTCTTCAGGATCTACAGCAAGAATCTCTTCCTCAAATCATCTTCGAATTTGCATACAGGAATGTCGGTATATTCCATTCCCCATCCTCCATTCCTGATGTCGAACCAGATGGCAGAACGATATAACAAGTCTCGTCCTCCTACAAGTGGCCTCAGTAGCTGTTCTATTATTAAAAACTTCTGCTCGAAAACATGCCCGTAAAAATGAATTTTCGCTGTAATTTCGCCAACTGCTTCAGTAGTACCGTCAGCTGCCCTGATTCTCAAGCGCGTTTTCCTCTCTCTTCCCCCTCTTTCCTTCCATTTTTCAGCTAAAAGTCTCGAGACTGCTGTGATGGCTGGGCCACTGTCTAAAAGGATATTAGCTGAAATCCCAAAGACAGTGCACCTTATGGGGTTTTCTTACCTTCTCTTTCCCCTGTCCTGCTCGCCCGGGGCGTCATCCCTGAACTGTTTTTTGACTGTGCCATGTACAAGCCTTCTTCCCGGATCACTCCATCTCTGCCATGCACGACTTTTGAGTACTGCTTCCTTCTTCTTTCTCCCGGGGTACTTTACCTTCGATACCCCCCGTTGAACCCCTGCCAGAATCCCTATTCCAATTTTTCTTCCTTGTGTCCCATTTTCAGAATCCTCCATCTTTATTGAAACGGGTCGAGTCTGGGTGCCTTCTACCAGGTTCCTGGGGATCAACACCAATCTTATTCAAATCTCTGGCTGAATCGCTGCTCTCGGAATCTTCTGTGGATGCGTCAATATTTTCCATCTGATTCTTTTGTATCTGCTTGTTGAATCTTCTTCGGCCCCTCTTCCTTCTTTGAGAGAATGGTTCTGGTGCCTCCATGCGATGACCTCATGCGTTTCACGGGACCTCTTTTCAAGTATGGAACATAAATCTTCCTCTTCTTCTTGGCTTCGAAAACAACGTTCCGGTGATTGGCCACAGAACAAGTTGTCCTCCCAGTTTCTTTCGTCAATAGGAATAACATCAGTACAATTTTCAAACGACCACCCCTTTTGACAGACGAATGGCTATGCCTGCCTTTTCTAAAATTCCTGAACTTAATACAAGCTGATTTTTTAATCATCTTACTATGTAATGCCTTGTCGGAACCTTCTTTCCTCGCAGATACAAATTTATTTCAATCGCCTCTAGAATTTTTTTACTTGCCGGTAGCAGTGTAAATAGTCTCTTCATGTTAAAATAATTTTACAGCTCTTTTTATTAACAAATTACTTAAACTTTCCGAGATAAGAGTAGAATCCGAACCGCTGACTATAAAACCTAATTTTCGCATTCCTCGCATAGCTACTTCTACATATGGTAGTTTATGAGCAACATTTTCCTTCCCAACTTTCCTTTTCAACTCATCACGTGTGACCTTTGAAGTCTGTTTCTTTTTGCTCCGGGGACATTGGAGATACCGATGACTAGGATCTTCACAAATGTGACAGAGACCTTTTTTACTTGGAGGTACTTTATCCTCGTCGGCCCCTCCTCTTTCGCATTCTTAACAGTAACTCTATTGAACAGAGCCGGATCTAAAGATTTTTTAAGCAAAGCGATCGGTTTATTACTCCTGGGGTAATGAACAGCGATTTCTAACGGATTTCATGGCTTCTGTCCATTCGTACCAGCTGATCTTTCGTACTTTGAACCTTTGTTGTTGTTCTTCCAATTCTTTCCAATTGTATGTGTATATCTCTTGGAAACCGAGATATTGTCTATACGATTTGTGAGATTTCCGGACCACGGATGATACTTGGGCTTGCTGAGTAGGAGGTTGGTCCTGACGCTGATGTAACTCCTTCATGCGTCGTGCAAAGAGAGATAAAGGTTCATCCCTCGACTGGTAAGTTCTCTGGATTTGACGTTTTATCTCCAACGTATAATTGAACGAGAAGAATTCGGCGACAAATTATCCCTTAAATGATGCCAAATCTACAAATGGTTTAGCATGATTATACCAAGATATAGCTGACTTCCTCAATGACCTAGGGAGCACGTAATTTAACATATGAGCTACTTTAATTTGCCTTTCCTCACAAAATCCTTTGAGTTCATCAAGGTTGCAATAAGGTTCGAGCTCCGGTCCCTTCCCTGTGAATATTGGGAGCTACATACGGAACTTGTAATGTGCATCTTATGGGAAGCATGAAAATGGCGAATGGTTTACGCTATTTATGATTAGTCTCCGTTTGGAAACAGTCATTTCGGTACTTACAGTAGTATTTGAATATCTGGTGAAAGCTTACTACTGATTTGATCTCTGATTGGCTGGATCTTTGATTCAGGATTGGTTCCTGGAAACGAGACAGAAAAGGAGGAGGGGTTTCGTTACTGAACGAACGCAACCTTGAGTTTGGGGAAAATTGTTGAAGAGGTGAGGAGTATGTCATTCTTGTTCTTGAAAATAGTGCGTTATTACGGAACAAGTTCCTATAATATTGACGAAAATACTGAAGTTAAGAATAATGTAATCATAATTTTTTGGTACTGAAACGAATATCAAAGTGAAGTTCCAGTGATATTAATATTGTGTCAGAGTAAATCTCCAAATGTGTGAAATTAGTAACATGTCAATGTGTAATATCGAAGGCTATTGTATAAACCCAGAACCTGAAGTTTGCTAAGTGTGAAAATGGAAGTATGGGTTAAATAGCAGATATTTTGTTTTTTGTGATTGTGCTGTGTAAGGAGTGCACGAGAAATTGATTGGAGTTAAAAGATAGGAAGGGTTCCATGTTATGTTTAAAAGCTAAGGAAATTGCTTTTGTATCCTTTTTACTATACTGTAAGCAAGAGAAGGAAATAACTGTGAAACAGGTAACCTTTTCACTATTATTATTTAGTTCTCAACATCATACAGAAGTGAGTTTATTTCTCAATGTTTAAGGTTATGTCACCTTGTGTTAAAATAGAAGTATTGGGGAACTAGGGGAAAATCATCCCCCCACCCACACACGTTTTTGTATGCGGATCTATTTCTTGATTTCTCTGTTGTTCTTACTACTACGAATTAATTTATTTCTTCCTGACATTGAAGCATTCAGATTTGCTCTAAGAATAAATTCTTCAATTATATTCTATTGTTGTTACCTGTTCATATCTTTAAAAAAAACTTTAAGAAGCAATAAAGATTTGATTAATATTAAACTGAAAGTATTGGATTTCATTGATCAAATTAAAGATAATAAATCTAGAACATAAGTCAGTATAATAATAATAGAGTTAGACTTATTCGAAAGTGTTTGCACTATATCTATGTACATATCCAGGCAGAGGAGAAATACGAAAGGAAGAGTGAGTACTTTTTATTTCAGTCTGGATGTACAGATGAGATATCCTAAACTTCTTCAAGGTAAATTATTTTTATCCCAAGTATTACTTATGAATCATTCTAGCATTGGAGTCAAGTCTGATTATGGAAATCTCTGGTTACGATTTTCAAACCAATTTTTCGTAAAGCTGAGTTTCTGTTGTGGTGTGGTAGGTATCAACGGATGGAGGCTTACACACTACGAACTCCTCCATAATCTATTCAGTACTAGTTTTCCGATATTCTGTTTGTCTCATTTCGGGTGTATCAGTTGTGGTTCTCACAGAAGATTCAGCCCTACTATTAACAGCAACTTTTCTTATAGCTTCCAACAGTTCTTCGTCTGACATATCAGACTCTGTATCCCTGCCGAGTGCCTCTAAAATTTTCTCTTTCAGAATTCCTGTTTCAGTCATGTTTACTTGCTTTTCTGATTTTAGTAGCATAAATTAATGTAATGACGTGAATTAATATTTTGAACCAATTAGTTGATTGGACTTTAGATTATAGCTTTAGTTAAACAATTTATAATCACGTCCTCTGTTTAGACAGGCGCCATTAAATTTGTTATGTAAGCTTTAGTACTTCCCCCTTTTAAGCGTTCCTGTTTGGGCGTACACTAAATTTGTTCCAAACGTCTTGTTCAAGAGAGGCCAATAAATATGTAGGGTAATTATTTGGCTACTTACTTCCATTCACCTAAAATTTATTCTATCTAATTTGCAACACTTATCCATTAAGCTTTTAAACGGTCCATATGTTACTTACGTTAATCAGGAGTAAGATCAAAAGGAAATACAGAAATATTATACCCATAGAGGTAAAAATCGACCACAAAAGATTAATACATATATTTTGAAAGCTAATTATTTACAGATTTGATGAGTTGATCATGATGCGATGACAGTGTGGTGGAGAGTAGCGATGGGCTGATAAGGCTATCGAGAATTATTGGGATATTATCGTCCTTTTAGCGTACAGCATTCAGTGGCTACGCTTCCGACGAGTATGAATGAGGACCCACGTTCAATCGATTATTCCACAGATCAGATCTGAACGATCCCTATTTTGTGTTCCAGGATTGACGGTTAGAAGACGGTCCAACTGAATTGAACCAATACGAGGATTTACTCCCTCAGCCAGATGGATACCTGGTGCCTCCAGGCTTATACAGGCAAAAATCTGCACATGGTGATTTTCCGCACTTGTAATGAATGATACCAACAATCTGTTTCTAATGAACACATGGGACTTGGCTTTAGTGACCAACTTCGAAGTATCAGCAAATGACTTAAGAAGGGGAAGGGATAGTATAACGCAGAATACAGGGCTACAACAAGCGATAACGTGATTTAACTAACTTCAATTGGTTGCATAAGAAATTCGCTCGGCCCAAATCAAGTAATTCAAATAATGTTATAGAACTCAGAAAGAAATAACACTAACGTAACAGGTCTCTGCCTGTCTTCTCTTCTTGGTTTGGCCTCTTCTCTGTTACGTACTACGAGGGCGTAACACGGAGATAAAATATTTCTTCATGCCGACTTTGACTAAAAATATTACAAGTCCCGAAGTTGCTAAAAATTCTAAGTCCGGAGATTTGATTCCGGAGACTAAGTTAAAATTACTTTCCCTAAGCAGTGAGTTGACTGCATCTCGCTACGGCCTATCTTCCTTGATCTTAACCATTTTTACTTACGAAAATTATAAATGCTCGTATCTTCAATAACTTTATTCGATTATTGTCTACTTAATTATTCCCATGAAGAATGAAACAGTGTTTATGCTAAATTAATACTACAACATAAGTACGGATCCATTGGACTCGAATAATACTTAAAAGTATAAAAAGTGCATTGGAGTTCCAGGGTTAGAACGTAGACATTTTATACTGTTAATTTTATTTCTTGAATAAGTTCCAGCCAAATTGAATCTCAAAGTTGAGAGCACAGTTGTCATCACAGTAGCACAAAATATTTGCATTTGCGCTATGTTATTATTATATTATTTATACTGTTAGACAATAGATAACGTTATATTGTAAAAGAGAATAAATCTCCTATCTTATTAATTTCTTAAATATTTCCTTACTCGGCTAGTTCGTTCCAGTTATCCAACAGTTTATTTTCCTATAAGTTGTTCTTATTTTGGGCGGCTTACTTTTACTGTCATTGATCCTGATCGCGTAACGAGTGAAACTACTTACATTTTTTTGTTAACAATCAACTTATATATTTTCACTACTGTCTTTCATACACTTTTTTCGTTTGTTTATCTCCCAACACCACTCCCACCCTCACAATCTACACTTGTTTTAACGTGGCCATCTGAAAATGAAATGACATTGTTATTGCAATAAGGCGACTTTTAATATAAAAATATATGATAATTACTTAACCAGATCCGAATATGAAAATATATGTGAGAACATCTACGTTAATAAACAATGGTAACATACTTCCAGATTGACTTTCTTTATATATTGGAACTCACCAAATAATTTACAACGATACAAGGTCAATATATTGTGGACGAGTCAATAGACATGTTGAAACTACATTATAAAGTATGGACGAATGTTTTCCGTAACTACCGATAAAAACAACTGACTATCGAAACAGTATAGCCAGCACTCTTCTCAAAATATCCCAATCCCATAGTACAACATTAACCCCTCGTTCGAAAAAAAAAAGAACCTTGTCTCTTTAGAGAAAAAATGAGTGGTGTCAATATAAAATAAAATACATGTTTGTCCTAACCCTACATACATCATAGATCTAAACTATCATATATCATCATTGACTTTATTGTGCATAATAATTGCCATATATTTCATTGTAACTACCCGTAACGTTCACAAAAGAAAAAAGATTTTTAAATCTTTATTTTCTACTAACTTTTGAAAAGCAATCGGCGATGTTTGAAAGAAATATTGGTTCCTAACTTCGTCAACTTGCAATTTCCCGGTTAAAAACACAGCACCACTCACTCCTTCATGTTTAAAGAAAACGCTATAAACTACGCGTAAATTCTCGTCTTGTATAAACTGTTGAGCACTGTTGTCAAGTTTACTCTGATTGATTTCTGATAAAAGGTTGCAAGTTCTTGAGGCCCTTACTACCAGGGATTCATGCATGAACACGGGTTTTTCTGGGTTAATACTTTGTTCAAATTCAAAAGAGGAACTTTGTCAGCAATTGTTGTTTGCTTTCTTTGATTATTAACTGAATATTTTTTCTTGGTATGTTCGAATGAGTTCCATAGAAAGCAAACTTTCATTTGAATCGAGCTAATGATTTGAATAGTGTAACCAAACATGTTTAGGGTATAGATCAAATTTGTATATAACTTACTCTATATAACTTATCGTCATCAATTATAGTTTTTATATATAAGAGGGACACTATAATAAAGGGAAGTTACCTTCATAATCGGTCCACATAACTGGAAAACACTTTGAGCTTGTTGATCGGAAATTTCTCAAGGAAGCGCTTATGTAATGGTTATGTTTCGATTATTTTCTAAAGAAACAGGAAAT
The DNA here is from genome assembly GCA_022664845.1 of Lepisma saccharinum. NCBI lineage: Eukaryota > Metazoa > Arthropoda > Insecta > Zygentoma > Lepismatidae > Lepisma > Lepisma saccharinum. The sequence goes on from JAGDQP010019323.1 coordinate 19,260, forward strand.
TCATATTTAACCGAGTTTTGAAGAGCTATCTTGTTCCGAACAATTTCAGTGAGACAATTTGAAATTATTTTATCTGTAACTGCGTCTGCATTGTTTCATTTACTACCAACGAATTTAATTTCTGTTCTACATTTCTTGCGTCAATAAATATCGTGTTAATTCTCTCGATTTTAACCGCATACTACTCTATGTAAACTCAAAGACTACTTATAACTTTGCACATTAGCACATAAAGAGAAATTGCCAACACTCGACACAAAAGACAAAAGCAAGCACAACCTTACCCCTTCGCGCTAACAGGCAAAAAAATAACAACCACTAAACAACGTCCAATAGGTCAACTCATTGAGAACATAGCAATCTTTAAATTGTTCCTAATTCATTTCCGACAAATGGAAACTCGATGTGCTGCACAATATCAAAATGTATTATTTTTCAATTTACATTTATTTATAGGCTTCACAGGCAGTTATGAGCTAAGTTGAATTTCAGTTTAATTTTAAGGGTCTTAGGGAGCTTTTTCACAGGCCGAGGTAAAGGCTAAACTCATTACACGTTAAAGAGAACATGTTGTTTGCAAAACTTTTCCAATGTGATTTTCAAGGTCCTTTCTCTTGATACCATAGCACGATTCACCCGGGGAAACTGAGGGAACAACTGGAAAACCTCTGTTAGTGTGGCTGGTAACAGGACTCGAAGCTGCGCAGTGCAGACATATGTTCCGAGAAATTATGTGTTTCATATACATTTATCTACTAAATATAATGGACAGCTGTAAAGCTCTTGTGATCCATAAAATGTATCCCAAAGAGGAGTACAAAACTCATTTGACTCAAACATTAAGTAACCTGTTTGTCTTTCTGCTATAGTTGTCAAGATCTATCCTTCAAATAACAAAAGGTTTAATAGAAACAGATCAACAGAAGACGAAATGTACCTTGAAAATACTATCTAAACTCTAAACGAACTCTTTTTTTTTTATTTTCCATTTTTAATATAGTTATACTGCATTTTTACGATGTTGTTGTCGATATCTGACTTCTTTTTACTTTCGACTTTTCCGAAATTCGTTTGCTTAAAAAAAATCGAAGAAATAACCGGACGTTGCAATTAAAAATGTGGCTAAGTCTTTGTACTGACAAATGAATGGATTTCAATCAATGTTGTATTTTGTGATAAAATGAGTTTGAAGAATCCTTTAGCATTAGTAGCATTCTAACATATAGAAACTTTTTAATGAAACTTGATCACTAAAATGCTTCTCGTTTGGCTAATAGTTAACGCTTCTAAAAAAAAGTACCTAAAATTATATACTAGGTACTACCAATAATATGTACCTAGATACTTGCTTTAGGCACGCGCTTTTTACCTAGCTAGAGTCTTCCAAACTAGCTGATAGTTTATACCCGGCACACTATATATCCTATACTCAATAACAGTAACCTACTTTACTGAGTGTAAGACACTGCCTTGTTTACAAAATTTAAAATCATTGACTACTAACACACATAAAATTAAGCTTAATTTTTAGTTGGTTTGAAATGTTAGTCTTGACGAGAACTTGAGATGTTCCGTTTAAGGCTGTTATTGAGTGTAAAACAAAAATTCTATTTATACCTCCTTTCCTTTTTATACATAACAGTATATGATTACCAGAATAAGAGGTATTCTGTTCTTAGTAGACTTATTTTATTATTTACACCTTTATTCTTTCTTTATATTTTTTCTAGGAAGTGTGTGTTACAAGTAGTATTCGTATCACTTTTAAGTTGCTCACTTTCATTAGTTCGAAGGTCGCTGACAGATTTAAAGCATTTTCTCTTTTTGAATTTGTCCATTACATGGTGTCCTGTCTATTCCTATTTCGGATAAAAAATCCGTCGCTGTTATCACTAGTGACCAATCTTCACAAAAGTGTTATTTTACACTAATCAAAAAGGATAAATGAAAATTACATTATAATGTTCACTTGTGTACTCGATGTCAACGGTTTTATAAACACTCTCTTATAGTACTCACATGCATTAAACACACATATATGTGTAAAAGAAATAGACAAGTTGTACTATGTATAAAATGTTATGTATTGTTTGCAGCAAAAAGATGTTTCCTGTGTTACATGCGTACATATGATACTTGAAGTTTTGCGGCTGACAGTTTTTCTTTTGTTTCAGTGACGGGTGTGTGACGTAAGCGGCCTTGCCCTCGAACTTGACCTTGACGTCGCTTGGAGGAATATGGCGAGTCCAGTTGAGAAGGAGTTCTGTGTTGTGGAATATGCCAAGACAAATTCAGTTACTGTCGTGCAACGTCATTTTAGGGCAAAGTATGGGAAACAACCACCCACACGGCAGTCCATTCATGACCGGGTGCATAAATTTGAAGAAACAGGTTGTCTGTGTAAGAAGAAATCCACGGGAAGACCTCCAGTTTCAAATGAAACAGTTGAGCGCGTTCGTGCGAGCTACGCTCGCAACCCGAGGAAATCAACGACACGTGCAGGAAAGGAACTTGATATCCCTCAAAAGACTGTCTGGAACGTTCTACGCAAACGTCTCAAGTTCTATCCATATCGATTGCAATTACTGCAAAGTCTGAGTGAAAGTGACAAACGTCAACGTTTAGAGTTTTGTGTGTACATACAAAATCTTTGTGAAGCACGAGATTACTTCCTTCAGTTGCTTAGATTTGGGGACGAATCAACCTTTCACATTAGTGGTGTCGTAAACAAACATAACGTGCGTATATAGGGAAGTGAAAACCCTCACGAGATTGTGGAGCAGATTAGGGACTCCCCAAAGGTTAACATGTTTTGTGCTGTATCGCCCAAAATGGTGTATGGACCGTTCTTTTTCCAAGAAACAACCGTTACTGAAAGCACGTACCTGGACATGTTGCAACAATGGTTGATGCCACAACTTCAAGACGATAGTGACAATTTCATATTTGTGCAGGATGGAGCCCCACCACACTGGCATTCCGATGTCAGGGGTTACCTTGACGGAGTTCTTCCTCGGCGGTGGATTGGCCGTTCAACACATGAGAACATGGCTTTGACTAAATGGCCACCAAGAAGTCCAGATCTCACACCGTATGATTACTTTCATGGGGCTTCATAAAAGATACAGTTTATGTTCACCCTCTCCCTCACAGTCTGACGCAACTGAAAGAACGAATTAGATTTGCTGTAGCATTGGTGGACAAAGTCTGACGCGTGTTTGGGAAGAACTGGACTACAGACTAGATGTTTCCCGTGTAACCAAAGGATCACACATAGAACATATGTAGTTGTACCAGAAAAACTTCAATACGTACCCTACAACTCATGTAAGTTATGTCACCATGTCATTAAAACTCATTATTTGGTGGACCACTAAAGTTGTCTATTTCTTTTAGGCTAACCCTGTATATATATTACTCTTCAATATGATATTGAGAGTTGAGACCGACATTTCTCGACACAACATTGATGTAATGGCGATGAGAACTATATTTCATTGCACCTACAAATTACTGAGAAGTTATTAAATGTAAATAAAATATGTTATTATGAAGTACTTACCATATGAATTCGGCAAATAGATGGACCATTGCTTCTGCTACAATGAATGAAAACACTGCAAGGCATATCCGCTGAAGTCGGTTTCTCAGCCAGGCTATAATTCTTTGTATTCTCTTTCTTCCTTGTCCATCGACCACTGGCGTATCGATTTCAATCTCGTTGTTTCGCGGAGAGACTGTAATGAATTAGAAAAATATGTATAATTCATTCACCAAAATTAGATTAATCTACATTCATTACTGATTAAATAAACACTTATCTGCAATGTGATGTTAAACGAAGGCCTGTAAAAAAAAAGCTGTCTAGGGACCAATAATAAATATTATTTCTCGTGCTAAAAATAGTCCAGCAAAAACTGGGCAATATATAATTAAGTACCGGTATCCAATTGTAGCAAATAATTATCGATAGTACAGTTCTACTGGACTGGAATAGACACTTAGCCATATGTTAGCACCAAATGAATATGTATTTCTTGGTACTTAGCCCGATTTTTAATATGAGAGCTAATTGCCAGTGATTTGAAAAAAAACACGTTACGAATAAGTCACACCATATCTTCTATAAAATTCTTAAATTCTTTGCTATCTGGAATATTGCTTCGGGACACCGGTATTTAGCTGGTTAGCATCACATACATTAAATTTCATTTTTTGATAAGAAGATTACATTTACAAGACTGATTAAAGGTGCCTCTTACTTGCATTTTAAAAGTGAAACATGTCATTGCTAATCCCAGGCAACGAGGGTCATTCCAAAATAATGCAAACTTTAACCTTTCTCTTAATTTGATCTTCTGTGTGAATTTGTTCTTATTTATTTGACTACATATGATGATCATGCTTTACTTTTCTTTTTGAAACTGTTTAAGAATTTGAAATCAATTTAAGATTTTTAGTCAACTTTGGCTCAGGCTGAATGGATTCATTCAACTTTCCACCATGAATGAATTGGTGGAATGAGGAAAGAGGGAGGAAAATGTGAGAACGCCGAGAAAACCCCGCACACGGTGTTTGTCCACTACAAAACCCACATGGGATGAGCCGCATTCGAAACAAGACCCATCACACCAATGATCCGGCACTGAGCAAGCACTGCCCCAAAACCTGCTTCAGAAATATCCTTTGTGCCTTAACTCTTCTCAATCTCTTGCTAAGGACTTTTGTGTCATTTTTTGTATCTTATGTGGGCTGTTTATATACAAGTGGCTGGTTACCCAGCGTTGCCTGTGTATTTATTTATCAGGGGTATTATTAAGCACTACAATCGTCTATAAGGTTCTACTAAGTTCTATTACTTTCTAAAAAAATATTGAAGGTTTTAGAGAATTCTATACGCTCTATTCGACTCAACTTCGACTTAAATGTCATCGGGACTGTCGCCAATCAGACCCCGAAAACTTTGTATTCGACATTAATTGACAATTCGTTATTGTTACTTTTCTTAAATATTTCTGCAAATTTACTGTAATATTAGAACTCTTGATTAACAATTAACGATGTGTAGCATACTTGTGAGAAATTGTGTAACACCATTTTGTAACTTCGAATATTTAGCGTGGAGATAATGTTATTTCGGGGGCTGTTTGATGATACAAGTGTGGGGTATGACTAAATCTATGTTGAATTTATCAAATTCGTCATTTGGATTGAAAATGGCAGCCCAAAATCCAATCAGGATCATTTATTAAAAAAAAAAAAACATCACATTTCATTAAAAACAATTATTATTTAAGTATACGCTTAAATGTTAAAATGTTGTTAAAAGGGTTAAATTTTTCAACTCTCACTTCAAATTCGTAATCAGACCGAAAAGCCCATGGACATGATATTCATTTTGATTGTAACAAGATAGGCCTATACAGGCTGTTTCACAAATAAGGATTGTCAATAGGGGATGATGGGGGTTACATTTTGTAACTCTGACTTCAGATTCGTAATCAGCGATCCTTTTAAAAAAAAAACACGAGTACAGATTTTGAGATTATTCACTTGCGTATTTCACTTTTAGCTAGCTTATTTGGAATCGGCAGCACTGTGCGTCGTAGTGCCACAGACGGACATTGCATGAAGGAAAACGGTAATATTTATGTATCGCTAGGAATCTGCTGCAACTTTTGTTAGAACTAAAGACTCCATGCCTTATACTTGCAGGCTGGTAATAGAATGTCGAATTTCGAATTTTATGGGTCAGAGAATCGAGAAGTAGACAAGCAAATCACTGTTCTTTCCTACAAATGTAACATTATTCTTGGTGTTGGATACATCGATGTTTATATTCGCTATGAGAATGTAAGCATAAGATCGGGCCTGATGTCTGGTGAAACGATTGTCTTCTAGACAGGGACTTAAAACCGTAAAAAAAACTTCTTCTGCTTGTTGTAATTGTATCATAAAAGTTGTGTTGAGTTGTTTCTGCTCTATGCCCAGGTCTACTGATATTTCTACGGTTGAAATTTTCGATCTTTGCCTCGTTTACTCTGCGTCCCTAGTAGTGGATTCAACGTACCATCGAAGACGACAATGACCTCTTCATAAACATTTCCTCTTGTGTACGAAATATAGATGTCAAAAGCACACATTGAATGTTTCCGGTCAAGGCCAATGCACTTGACGATTCTCCTCCGTTCAAAACGATATGATGGAATCCGTTCCAAGCCTTCTGAATGGATTATATATTTTTTCGGTAAGTGTTCTTAAAGTGAGACTAATATCACCAAATAGAGCTGGTGACATAGGCGCCAGCTTGTACTTGATGCGTGACTGAAGCTTGACTTGAAATGCACTATACTCAGATTCACGGTGACCTCCTTCCTTTAGAACGACACTACGTATCACATATATAGAGATTTTGCAGTTCCAAAATGATATTATCTGGCCTGTCAGCATCAAGCCAAATCCTACGCCAGATCTGGAGTAGTGAATAATAATGTAGCCTAGACCGAGGTACTTATGGGCGTAACAACTCCCAATAACAAAGCATATTCTCTTCTTTTAGAATAAAAATGAAGTCTCTTTCAGACCTGTAAGTCCCTTTGGCTCAATGGATTTGGTGTTTTGATACATTCCATTTCTCGATTCTAACAAACTAACTCTATGGCTTATGGAATTGGAACACAAGTTCAGCTCTGCGGTAGTAATCGCTTGAAATAGGGTTCTATCCTGAGCAACATCAATCCGGTTATCATCATGATCATCTACTTCTTGATGATGCCTTGTAGTATTGTTATCACAACGGTGTCTCGGTCGAAAAGAACTCTTTCCCCTCCGGATTACAAACAACGAGGAGATCTAATCTCAGTTTTCCTCATTCTGAGCTACATGACCTGCCCATCTCAATCGTCGTGACTTCATTATTTTTATAATATTGAATCATACAGTCTGTGAAGTTCATTTTGTACAGTGTCCTCCATTCTCCGGTTACATCTTCTCTTTTGGCCCGTATATCTTCTCATAGCTTATTTTCCAACATATTCAACTGCAAGGACCGTTAAACCAATGTTCAACCATAAAGTATTACTGGCAGAATAACCGTTCTGTATATTTTTAATTTCCGATTTCTTGATATTAATTGCAAGGTTCGAGGTTCCTGTTCTCAACAGAAACATCACTTGTTTGATGACATATTTCTTCCCTTGTTTTCCCAGATGAAGCTAATTACGTATCGAGATACTTTACTTAATGACTTAACATCCACAACCTTATTTTCTTCGTAAGTCCATCACAGTGGACTCCATACTTATCTATCCTTTTTTATTTATTTACACAACCTATAACACTACGCCCTTAATACCTGCAGGGCTTAGAAAAAGGCTAGCCTTGGTAGATGTAGTTGGCACACACTGTAATACACATACAATTGCTTTCCTAATAAAATGTAGCTGGAATGTATACTGGCTTGTAGCATGTATTTTTATTTTTAATATATCATTAAATATATAATTATAGCGAATCCAGTCCAAAGAGCTTGATTAACAAGTATTCGCTCAAGAGGAAAGTCCAAATCTTTTTAAGAATTGAAAATTACTATGAAACTTCTTTTTAGGCTCACAATTGTATACCTGGCATTTTTCCACACATATATTCAACTCATCATCCTCTCTAGGTCAGCATGTTACTCCTTTTATTGTAAGAATCCTTCTATTTTTACTCAAATTCTGAGAATGTAACTGATGCCGTAACCGTTTACGAGTTACTATCTTTGCGCCATACACAATACACCCTTTTTCCTGTATTAATTGCCGCCCTTTTGAAAGTATCCGGATTGTTACACCCGAGTATAGCAAATTCTATACCGGTAATTTATTGAAATAGCTTATCTTCAGGAATTGTTATATTTATGTGACTTGCTAACAGTTCTTGGTCTGTTATTATCACCACATATTCTGTTAATATTTATGTGTCTCCAGTCAGTCGCTTAACAGTGATCTCGAAAGTGTCTGTAATTAAAATCATTTAAAATACACATTATTATAATCATAACAGGACATTAATAAAACCGTACATTCAAGACGAGGAGTTGCCGTATTAAAATTTTCAGCTCAACAAAATCATTTTAGTTGGAATAAAATCTACGATTTCAGCGAATTTACGACCGATACATATTTATGGAATTCTTACATAGCAAAATTTGAGCTAATGCTTCTCGTCTAAATTTAATATCTGATAGAGTGGCTAATGAACAACGTATAATTTATCCTGAATCCGGTTATATAAAGTTATCCCTACTTCATACCGGCAAGCAACTGTTATAAAGTTTCCGGTTCAAAAGGATGCAAGTTCTTGCATGTTGTAAGGTCTTGTTAAATAGTTTATACAAGTCTTGATGTTATTTTTTCCTAATTCTATGAACTTCTTTTATGTAATAAGCAAAATACAAAAGACAAAAAATAATTTCTAAACGTCTCAGTTCTAAAATATTACCAGGTCCTAAACACTTCGTGTAACATCTGTATGTTGAGTACAGCAAATTACAGGTTTAAATTTACTGTCTGATACTGAACTAGCAAAGGTACCCAAATATGTGACTTTCAGATCTCTCCCTTAAGATCTCCTAGATTATGGGTTTGAAACTATTGCAAAACCTTTCCTAGTATATTATAACATAAAATATAATTTTGCGCACAAACAAGTATATTATCCAAATAACAGCTCACGTTTGGCATTGCGCGCAATTAGCTATCCATAAATCAATCGAAACTTTGCGCTGAACTCTTCATAAGTTACAAAATATAATATCGTTTGCCTGAATTCCCCTAAGTGTATAAATGCTCAAGAACTGCTGAGACTGAAGGAGCAATTCAAATAAATATATGTCTGTCTTGTATCTAACATTACGAATAACTTTCGCTGCTTACAACCTTTTCAAAATGTTATCAATTTTTGGTAATGGATAAGATACATTCTCTATTACCTTTAAATCTAAACATAATCGAACTTTGTTACCCTTTATAATTATTTTAACTAATGGTGTTGCCTATTCGGAATAATCAATTGACACTATTATGCCTTGTTTCTGCAATCCTTTAATTTCACTTAAAACAATTCCCTTCTATGAAACAAAACCTCATATATTTTTTTCTAAATATAGACATTGCTCCAGGTCTCAGCAGAATATGTACTTAATAACTTTTAATTAATGTGCTAATAATATTTTTTAAACAGAAAACAAAATATGCATGTTCAAGCTTTGATATTGTAGATAACTTTTGGAGTGCCTCTTGTTAACGATTAACAGTTGCTATATTTTGCCTTCGCTCCTCAGCAATGCATCAAACACATACGGAGGGAATACATGTTGGCAACATTGAAAATACATGACTGGACGTAGCTAAACGGTTGCAGAATAAGAGAACTCTTCTCACTTGTAAACAACTTTGGAGGCGAAATATCTTCTACGATGCTCTTTCAGAAAATATATATGCATAGTGTTAACGTAATTTAATGACAAACTTCGAGGGTTGATAATACATAAAAATTAAGCAAGGAAGTTTCAGTTACTGCGATAAAAATGCACTTCTTTTCGAAAGAAGGGCCTCCAAAAGCGTGCAATAATGAGCTTGCCTGCTTCATATTTCTAATACCATTAACGGTATACTTGTTGCAGCATGGTATTGTAAAAAATCTCAAACCTGCTTTATCTAGAAAGAAATCTTATTCCAAAATTATACAGTGAATGTGCAAGGGATTCCTCCAAGAAAGTAGGCGATTCCCAGAAATTCTCTGGAGAAAAGGCAGTTCGAGATGGATACGAATAAGAGAGCTTCCCATTTTAGTAAAGTTAATGTACGTATTCACGGTCATTCAATCGGTTAATGACATTCTCTTTCACAGACAAAAAATACAAATTGTCTTTTAATATATGTAATTCCTATTTGAGGCTATGTCTTGCTTATAAAATCGTTTGGAATATGGCATCTGTTTGAAATATAAACTAAAAAATTATTGTTAGCTGCTAGAAATTCATGTTCATTTAAACTATCTTTACTTAAAAGAATTTCTGAGAATCTCCTTCTATTTTGGATTCTCTTGTGCACCAATTCCTCATATTCGGAATATGCAGTTTTGAATAAAGCTATCCTGAATTTATTGGTGGTGTTATACTGCATCAGCTCCGCAGCTAATTCTATTGGAAATGTGAAGTTCTGAAATACATTTTCCCACTCTTTCCACTGCATATTTCGAAGTAATTCAGCAGAATTTACAAACCGGTGACAAAAGTGTTTCCCCTTATTTTTTATTTACTATCATCTATCTATGATCGGTGTTGCACTATGCTACCATCCTATATTGGACACATTCTTTAAAAAAAATAATGTATTATAGCAGACCTGGAAATAGACATGGCACCGACACTGAGACTAATCTTGGTCTCGTCTCGAATTCGAGACCAAGACTTAGAAGGAGACTAAGATCCAGGAATCGAGACGAGACCAAGACTCTATGTATCGAGACGAAACCAAGACCGAGACCTTTCCTTCAAGACGCGAGACGAGACCGAGACTTACCTGCAGAGACTCTCGTCTCGATCGAGACTATAAGCTTTATTTTCATGAATGTCGACAATATTATTTTGATGTTTTTGTTCATGTTGTTTCAGACTAGAAAAAGTCTCATGACATGTATTTTCATTCAGATAAATTTTATTTAACATGTTATATTGAAGTTTTAAAATATGACTATAAGTAATAAAAGTAGTCAGATATCAATGCCCAATTATTTTCTGTTGTCTTTCAATAATAATATAAACATGTTGGAGATTGTTTGTGGAACGGATAAATACAGATATTTAATTTCTTCTGCAAATTTTCATCCTCATGCTTTCTCCCTACTGATAGTCTTTTACTTCGATTGACACTCTCCATTTATATCAGTCTCTGCTAGACTGATCCCGTAAACACTGTAAAGCATACGTCAAGAAACCAAACTATCTAAATTGTAATATAGATGGTTTCCTACACCATTACTTATTATATTTCTTTTCAATGGAATGTTTTTTGCAATACTAACTGGTACCTGAGAAAAGTTGGAGCCAACATATATTTCTACACGTATGTACACAAGCAAGTCGGAGCTCAGTCACGGTACACCTCAACGGCACCTGAACTATCTTTATATGCCTAGTAATTCCTGATTTGAAAGTTGTCGACAGAAGACATAGCGATTGTATTATCATGGCCAAAATTATGTTCACATGACTTTGTTATACACGATTTTTCTCTAAGCCTACAAGATAGGCCACCCAACTAACGCTGAGTCGGCGGTGTGTGATTCTGAGAGAGTGTGAGTGAGCGAGCAAGCGTTGGAATTTTCTTTCCTTTAACAGAAAACATTATCACATGTCCTGGGTTCTGAAAAATATATTTATGATTTCTTGTAGTATGTAGCAAATAATGAAAAACTTAAGAGAGTCCCATTTCAAACGATAAAATAGGAAAACTAACCCCGGTTTTATTTTAGATGGGCCACTAGTTGAAGGGTACTGAAAAGTTTAATTCAAATTGTCCAATAGAAAAGATTCTTACCGAACATGGAGAAACAAAAATGAACTTTAAAACCCATGGTTTCTTTCTTTTCTCTTTCTTAATGAATTCCAGAGAACACTAACGTTATGCATGAAAGACAAGAGAAAAGGTCTGTTTCTATCAGTTCTTAAAAATAGGGCACGATGCACGATATTTATGCTTGACAATTTCTGATATTATGTTGTTATTTACGTTATTTTGTATGGGCGTGCCTATGATATTGTGTGTGCGTGCATGTGATAAACATCGAAGCGAATAGGCTTTCTTCCGAGCACCGTACTTTACTTGGTAGAACGTTGGTTTCGTATTCGGGAGAACCTCGGTTCGGTACCAGCGGCTGACTGTCGTGACTTAGGTTTTCCCAGTGTTTTCCTCAGTCACGCCAGGCATATACCGGGATGGTACACTTCCATCAAAAATATTGCTACAACCAACGCCGTGCAGCTAGGTAACCCAAATGGCACCTTCTTATCCCATAATCGTTTCCAGTAAACAGACCCCCTCTTTCTCCTTCCTTCGTCTCGCTCATACCAAAATCAAATAGACATGTATAAGTACTGGTAAAATGAAAGCAAGACGAATCAATATACATAAGTTGATCAAGGGAGAAATTTAAACATACAATGAAACATTGAAACCGATGGATGTCTGTAAGACAGAGGAAGAGAAATAAGAGAGAGAGAGTGAGAAAGAGAGAAGGGGAAATAGAAGAAGAAGAAGTACAGATAAAAAAAATGGAATTTAAACGTAGTAAAAATATTAAGTTCCGTTCCCACAAATCAAATCAAACAGCAAGAGAGAAGTGAATTTATATTTTTGCAGGGTTATTCGAATATATAAAGGGTGCTTCAAAAATTCATTAAATCACTTTCAAAATGGAGACCAAACTTAATGGTCAGATTAAATACTTATGATTTCCAATGAAACTGCAGAGTTTTGATACACATCTAGCATAATGTCAAATGTGTAACACACATTGTTTGTTTGCGCGGGGTTAGTCTGCAAATTCGGTGGGGTTTATTAAACATACTGGTTCGGAATACTTTGTAATAAAGGATGCTGCCAGGATTTTCAGATTGGGGGCGTAAAGTCAAAATTGGGAGGGTGGACGTAGAATTTTGCACAGTTTCTATCAACGTTTGTCCGCAATATGTTGAAGTTGGGGGTAATCTCGAGGATTTGGGCTGACATCCCCTACAGGAGCCGGGGTCTAGCGGAATCACTGATTGTAAAAAAAACATTAGATACTGTAGGTCATGCTGACCCATTGATTTGATTTATACTTGATAACCCGTAGGATGAAGGAGAGATTTTAATTATTTCATTCCGTTTGAACAGTGCTTCTTTAAGCGGTGACCAGGACCGGAGATGTGACCCCGAGAACAAGAAATATACGACGCCGAAATTCCCAGTTAAATATGGTTTCCAGACCGGGTCAATCGATTTACCGGGTCATCGAAAGTGGCCCGAAATTATCTCTGGAAGACGCACAAAAGGAGAGAGTGTGTGTAAAGTAAGAGAAAAATAAAGATAAATAGATAGAGAGAAGAAGAAAAGAAAGACGCAGCAAAGATACGATAACAATACAGCAACAAAGAGAGCAAGAGAAAGAGACCAATGAAAACATGAAAATTACATTATCATTATGCTAAACAGCACACGCACTGTTTACTCGGATTCTGACTAGTGATGCTTCGTAGGTTCTCCATAACCCGCAGATAAATCTGTTTGAATACTTCAGTGTACGCGAAAAAGAAACTGGCTGGTGGGGAATCGAACCCAGATTTTCAAATTAGAAGTCCCGCACGCTAGCGATACTCCACACTTGGCTGTACCCAAAACATGCTTAACAAATGTTATAGGAATTTCTTTCTAAGAATAATAACATGAAAAATGCATATTTCTGATCAATGACGTGTTGTTAACTTTCCTCGTAACCCCCTGAGACTTGATTTGAACTTTCCCAACCAACATTCGCAAAGCGTCTTCCTTGCTATAGTGAATCAGTTGTCCACTCCACAGTCGGAAATATTCTCCGTTTTGTATGAGAAGAGATGATTAGATTATTCACGATAGCTTTGTAAAAAAATCTTTGGCTTGAACAGGATTTGAACCCATGTTAGTTTGCTTTCGGACTGTAATGTCCAGCGCGTTTCCCCTACTCCATTCTGCCAACGAGCTAAATACCTATGAATAACCAAGTTCAAAAGCGAGGAAAATGTAAAATTAAGTATATGTGTTTCATTTGGTCTGTATGTATTGTGTGGTAAGTAAATACATGTGAATGTATGTCCTTTTTGTCATGACAAATTATGAAATGAATATAGTATGGCAGTTTTACGAACAAACCCAGTTTAGGATAAGTATGGTCACATTAAGATACAATCTTTTATTGTCGTTTATTTTAACGTAAACCAGCCTGAACGAATCTAACATCACCAAAAGAGAATTGTCATTAGCAAATCTAGAAGTTAAAACTTCAATTAAAAGTTCTAATATACTTCGTGCAGTGTGATAAGTTCAACGTAACACAAATTTTAACTTTTGACAGATTGTATTGTAAGTATAATATCGCGCAATCTAAGCCTATTTTGATTTAACCAGTTTCAAAATATCCTGTTCAATTTTTGTGATACATTTTCAGTCACAAGTTAGGCACCCATCGTCCCCATGCCTGGCGCTCTACGGTGCACTCAGCCTCCTATCAAACTGAGTACCAGAGTGCTCTTAGTACTACTGGGCACCTTGGGAAGGTAAAGTCAGTCGAGCGTGGGACTGACCATTCCACCGCACTTCGTACCGTAGGTCGAGATGTGGAGCGCTACCTCCACATCCCTATGCGCCGTTCACGGAGCGTGCGAATCGAACAGGGGATAGCTTTATCTTTACCGTTATTAATTCTTGTAACTGAGAAACAGACAGGTAAAAGCGAAAGTTTTCCAGATATTTCCATGAAATTTGCTACAATTGCTCACAAAACCCACTTTCGACACTATAAAAATAATTTTGCGAAGCTAAATTTTACCCCCCTTTTGGTGGTCCAAACTGAAAAGTTAAGTAGATCGAGATCGAGAGATGCTACAATATTTTATAGACATAATACAGGCCTCACGAAAAGGCCAAGAACAATGGAGAAAGACTGATAACTTTCGCGATTTCGAAAACCCTACTGGTAAAGAGCAAGTACTTTGAACACAAAGACATACACAAATACACATGGGTATCTCCGGACGGCAAAACTCTCAACTAGATCGGTCACGTATTACTAGACAGACGAAAACACACCAACACAATGGATTTTAGGTCGTACAGAGGAGCGGAAGGTGACACCGACCATCAATTAGTGATCACAAAAGTAAGGGAAAAGTTATGCATCGCGAACAGAGAAAACAAGGGGTCAAAACAACTGAAACTTGAAGTTAAACGATTAAATAATCCGAGCATAAAAGCAGATTACTAACTCGAACTCTCAAATAGGTTAGAAATGCTAGCCGACTCGAGTAATAATAATGGTATTAATAATGAAATTGATGTGGGAGGCAATTCGTGAAACAATTAAGAGTGCAGCGGAGCAACGTGTCGGTGAAAAGAAACAACCGCTAAAACAAACCTTGGTTTGATGAAGAATGCTTTAAGCTTCATGAGGAACGAAAACAAGCAAGGCAACGATGCCTAAGTAAAAAAAGGCGAAGCAAATACCAACCACTACAGTAACGCGAAACGAAACGCCACACTCGGGTTCAGAAACAAAAAGCGAGAATATCTTACGCAGAAGATTAAGAAGATAGAGAAAAACGGGAAGACAAATAACATACGAGACCTATACAAAGGGGTAAACTCGTTAAGAAAGGGTTACCAGCCGAGGTTAGGAATGATTAGAAATGAACGTGGAGATCTTCAGTCGGATTCGACTAACTTTGTGGATGTGTGGACATTTTATATCGACAAACTTCTTAATGTATACAACGGGGAATAAACAGGAGTAAGAAATCCATACTGCAGAACCGTGGATTCCCGAACCGAGCGAGATCGAGATCGAAATGCCAGTACTACTTAACGGTTGCAACAGTTGGAGTACGACCCTTGCAGATGAACATAAATTACGTGTATTTGAAAATAAGGTTTTGAGAAAGACATGAGGGCCGAAAAGGGACGAGATGACTGGAGAGTGGAGGAGACTGCATAATGATGAACTCCACGGACTG
>JAGDQP010019324.1:1730-13816 GCA_022664845.1 Lepisma saccharinum
GAAAGTTTTCATTAAACAGCCAGATTTGTTAAAAAGTATAGGACTAACTAGTACAATCATTTTCCATGATATTGAAATATTTGTTTGTAAATTGTATAGCTCATCCACAACTATTACAAGTGTAGATGCCTTACGTGTTCATCTATTTCAACAAGCTAAGCCACTCAATAAAGAAAAGCCTACGGGTTGCAACTTTTCACTTACTCATTCCCCTACTATATTGGTTTTAGAAGGGAAAATAAAGTCTATGGCCGTTAACAGAGTGATTAAGAACACACCATTGACTTGAAGTATTCACTTTTCATGTTATTAATCTTAGAAAGCATTTCTTAAGCATTTCTCTATAGCGTTTCTTAAGCAACTATTGGCCAGCATTACGTGTGGAGTATGGTTATCGCGCCAGAATTCCAATCTGACAGCTTGGGTTCGATTCCCAACCAGGTAGCGTTTCTTTTATAAAATGATGACTGCCAACAGAGATTAATTTCCAGGTGAACTACGAGGCAAGATGGGATAACCTCACTGATGAGGATCAGAGAATAAACAGTGTATGTGTTCTTTAGCGTGATTGAAACCAATGTAGTTTTCACGTTTTTCATTGATCTTTCTCACCCTCCTCTTTTTCTTGAACTGTTCTTTTGGTGTCCCTTGTTTTATTTATTTTCAGATCAGAAATATATATTTTTATATTCATTTGGCACACAGCTCGTTTCCATCCTATAATTTAACAACATACTATTAAATGTGCTTTCCTCACGTTTGAAATATGAAACTTGTAAGGTTTTCTATGCCCATAAGGAACATGCCAATTTTGAATTTGAATATTTGCAACTTTTCGTTTTGATACATTTTAATTTCTAATTTTCACTGTTTCTGTTAGAAATTTAGTAGAAAAATCATCATTCATTCTCTTTTTATGTTCGACCTGCATTCGCTGTCTGGAATGGAAGATATAGCCTACGATACCAACTGGGTTTGCTACGATGTATTCCGAACCAGTACGTTCAATAACCCTTACCAAATTCACCATTTTGAAAGTGACTTAAGGAATTTTTAAATTTCCCATCTACGTATTGGAATTGCCCTCAAAAAATATAAAATTTACAGTCACTTCTATCATGCTGTTGGATTTGTGGAAAGTGTACATTATAATATTAGGCACCTTTGATTTTGTTTACTAATTTTTCATTACGTATTTTTATCTGTTCTCTCTCTTCTACTCTCTCCCCCTTTCTCTCTCTCTATATTTTTTCTGTCTCTGTTTAACAAATATCCATCCGTTTGCATTTTTCGTGTGTGTTTAAATTTCTCCCTGCATCATTTTATGTATACTGTTTCATCTCGCTTTTATTCTTTCATTTTGTCGATACTAATACATGTATATTTTGGAAAATGTTGTGGTCATGTTGTTTGCTGATTTTCGGTGCATGAGAGAGGCGGAGGAAATGGGTGCGAGGGATCTCTTTATAAGACACGATTATATGATCAGAAGGTGTTAATTGGGTGGCATAGTTGCACGGCGTTTACAGTCTCAATTTTATTGATGCGAAGTGTACAAGTGTAATCAGCTTGATTTTATTTTGAAATCTTCACATGTAGACAGGCGTGACGTTTCTGTACAAAACATATCTTTGTATTGAGTAGCTTCTGCAATAGTGACTGTACTGTATACAGTTTGGGTTAAATCTAGTACTTAACTTTCAAATGTTTCTTCTGTCTTCAGTGAATAAAATAGTAAAGAATAATCTTTGTTCCTCGTATTTGAATTTGATCAATAAAACCGAGGAAAATATGCAAACAAGTCTAGATAGATTAAAATTGTAGAGATAGAGATTATAGATGAGAAATACACTCACTTGATTCTGTACATTCAGACCTCGAAAATTTGAAAATTCATATTTAAGTTCTTTATTGTATCTTAAGACCTGGGGGAGTTCCTGGACTTCCACCAGGCGCCTCCCAAGGTGGCGGATAGGGGAACGCTCACCAAAAGGGTGAGTACCGGGAATTCCGGGGCGGACCACAACCAGTATAACAGGGATAAATTTCGGCCACGCCTTCCGCCTCTTATATGCACATCCAGTGTGAAGTGTTTTCCTGCCAGCTAGCACCAATGTGGGAAAGTCTTGCAGACTGCCCAGCAGATGTAGCAGTGGTAGTAAGATGGAGCCCGGTAGATGGCGCCACGCATCAACCAGTCAAGGGGAAGGGTGTAGATAGCTGGTCCACCCTATGCATTACTGACTGTAGGTTAGGTAATTTAGGTTAGATTTCGTTAGAATAGTAACACAAAGTTACTGTTGAAATAAATGATGCTACTTATTACCATCGACGCCCTTGTTAATTAGAAAAACAAAACAGCATAGGGTGGACCAGTTATCTACTCCCTTGCCGCTGTCAAGTATAATGGAATAGTGTGTGTGGTATTTCTCGAACTGAAAGATATTTAAAGGACGGTGATACTAAAACATGTATAAACTGTTGCTAATAAGATAAATAGTTTGTATGAGCATTATAGTATACAGGGGTTGAACAAAAAATCTAAAAACACATAATACAGGACACGTAAGTGTGGCCCGCCACTGTACACCACGTATTGCGGTTGCCGATCGTGTTTTGTTTTCAATGTGTCATGTGGACCTTCCTCTTCCGTCAGCAGTATCCAGTTCACCTGTGAGTGTCGTGGTGTGCAAGTGGTGCGGTAAAATGGGTGACCTGACAGACTTCCAAAGAGGCATGATCGTTGGTGCCCGTCTGGTTGGAGCTTCAGTGACAACAGTGGCGACCATTCTGAGGGTATCGACAGGCACTATGTCCAATGTCACGAGGGCATACACAATGCATGGGCAAACAACGTCTGCAAAGCACAACAGTGGTCGAAAGACAATCCTGTCCGATAGGGACAGGAGGGCATTAAAACGGATTGTAGCAGCTAAAAAGCAGACCACTGCAATGAAAATTACGTCTGAACTCAATTCGGGCCTACAGAACCCGGTTTCATCAAAAACAGTGTGACGGGAACTTCATAAAATGAAAATTCATGGCAGGGCCGCGATCGCCAAACCTCTGGTCACAGCAGTCAATGCGAAGCGGAGTATCCAGTGGTGCAAGGACCACAAGGAGTGGACGCTTGATCAGTGGAAACACGTAATGTATTCCGATGAATCGACCTACACCTTGTTTCCAACAACCGATCGTGTTTACGTATGGAGAACACCGTCGCAGGCCTATGATCCAGACTGTCTGCGCCCAACTGTAAAGCATGGGGGTGGTTCTGTTACAGTATGGTCAGTGATATCGTGGTTTTCTGCAGGTCCCATCATAGCCCTGCATGGAATGATGAATGCTAAGGCGTATGAGGCCATTTTGGGGGACCAGGTTCTACCCATGGCCCACACATTGTTCCCGGATGGTGATGGCATCTACCAAGATGATTTGGCACCCTGTCACGCTGCAAAAACGGTGCAATCATGATTTGAGGAGCATGACCAGGAGCTATCACACCTCCCCTGGGTCCCACAATCACCAGATCTGAACATCATTGAGCCATTGTGGTCTGTGTTAGAAAGGCGTGTTCGGTCTCATTACCCTCCACCATCATCCCTTAAGGAACTGGAGCATGTTTTGGAGGAAGAATGGTACAACATTCCACACACCACGATTCAGGAGCTGTATACGTCCATTCCACGTCGGATCCAAGCTGTTTTGGATGCAAAAGGAGGCCCCACCCCATACTAGGTATGATTTTCACACTTTTTCAAACGTTTTAGATTTTTTGTCCAACTCCTGTATATATTTATGTGAAAGTGTATGTCTTGTAGTAGTTTGTTAACCGCCACACCATGTAGTGAAGAGCAGTGGTCGTCGCAGGGGAACCGAACCAACGGGGGACGAAACTCCTTTTCTCCCACAAGTATAAGAACTATGGATTTGTTGCATATGTAAATAGATGCCCCAATAAAGAACCATGTTTTTGATATCTCAAAGCTAAGTGCTTAAGTGAGAATTATCTGGTGGAGGAAGTCCCAACCTTACAGAAGCTTGGGGAGATTCCAGTGTCTGTGGACGCCCACCTTAGGTATAACACTTGGTGGAGGGACTGCGTTATCTCTCACGGGACCGGTGGAGGCTTCAACGGTCTCCCACTGCGTGAATATTGGAGGAGGTACTCTGATTTGCCTCCCACACGGTGGAAGCTCACAAGTGTGATCCCTGCCGTTGGACTAACCTGCTATCGAGGACTAACGGGGGGTCGCGGCCTGGAAGTAGGTGATGTATTCGATCACTACACAAGTACGGGCGGTTATGCAAGTATCACGTCACTGCATAAGTACGGTCGGTCCCCGGTCCCTGCTACACCAGGACTGCTGCCTTGCAGTTAGTAGAGGTATTTATAACGGCTAGGGAAAGAGGACATCGCAGAAAACTCCTGGTCCTCCAGGTTGTGGGTTAAGCGCGGGGTTAACGACCCTACCTTACAAAATAGTAGCTGTTACGAGACCCAAACATCAGCCTCGGAAGGACGGATTAAATATAAGACAATGCGAAAAGGAACAATAATATGACTTGGGTTACATGGAACGTCCAGACAATGTTAGAAACAGGAAAAATGGAACAAATTTCAAGGGAACTGATGAAATATAAAATAGATATCATGACATTACAGGAAATACGCTGCCAAGGTCAAGGAATTATTGATAAACCTAAGTATACAGCAATATACAGTGGACCTAAAGACAAAACGGGACAACTAGGAACAGGATTTATGCTCGCAGCAAACATTACGAAATCAATTATTGAATATGAAGCAGTCAGCGACAGGATATGCAGAATCAGAATAAGAGGAAGATTTAGAAACATGACGATCATATCAACACATGTCTCCACAGAGAAAAAAGATGTAAATGAGAAAGAAGCATTCTATGATAGCTTGGAAAACATATGCAGTACAGTTCCAACGTAAGACATGCTTGTGATTATGAGTGATTTCAACGCAAAATTGGCCAACAACGATACATGAAAGGTGTAGCAGGAAAATGTACACTGCACAAAAAGAGTATCAAGAATGGAAACATGTCCGGGCAATTTGCCACAAAACAAGTTACAGATAAAAATCATTTAAATTGCTAACAAGTATACTCAATGACAGGCTGAAGACATACACAGAACAAATAATAGGGGAGTACTAGTGTGGGTTCCGACCTAACAGAATACAAGTGATCAACTGTTCCTAATCAGGTAAATGATGGAAAAACATTACGAATGTGGAGTAGGCCTACATATGGTTTTCATCGATTTTAAATAGGCATTTGACAGTGTGCATAGAGAAAACTATATGAGAAAATAAGACAGCTACATATACCCGACAAATTAATCAGACTCACCAAAATGACTATGAAAAAAAACGATAGCCAAAAATAAAAATCAGTAACAAAATGGGTAACGGATTTGAATTTTACACAGGAGTCAAACAGGGAGATGCACTTTCAACCACGCTATTTCTGATAGCATTACATAGGGCAGTGCACTTAAAAAAACAGACCAAAGAGGAACAATATATACGAAATCAATCCAAATATGTACCTATGCCGACGGCATAGTAACAATAACAAAATCTAAACAAAGATTAATTCAAGTATACCAACAACTAGAAGAAGCCAAGGACATCGAAATGATGTAAATGAGAGCAAAACAAAATACATGATAATGTCAAGACATGAAAACAGAAGGCAACCACAAGAACTGAACACAGGAAGGGCAACTTCTGAAGGAGTATCAGATTTTAAATATTTGGGAAACATATTAACAAACGACAATAAAGTACATAACTGTAAAAGGACAGAATACACGCAGGGAATAAAGCGTATGCAGCCAACTACCACATGATGTAAAGCAAAATCATAACAAGAGCTACTAAAATCCAAATATACCAAACACTAATTAGGCCAATAGTAACGTACGGAGGAGAAACGTGGTCACTCACATCCTCAGAGGAAAATGCCCTTCGAGTGTTCGAAAGACGAATTTTAAGGAAAATATTTGGACCAGTAAGCGAAAGAGGAGAATGGAGGATAAAATACAATGAGGAATTGGATAGACTGATAAAAGGAGAGGACATAGTGCGATTTATAAAAGGCAACGCATACAATGGTTAGAGCATGTCGAAAGAATGGAGGACTTAGCTATGCTCAAAAGAATGCTCAAAGGAAAGCTATACACAACAAGAACAAGAGAAAGGACAAAAGAACACGCTGGCTGGATAAGATAAAATGAATTGTATGGGCACGCTGGCTGGAGAACGTACAATACGATCTACGTATAATTAAAGTCATGGGATGGATGGAGAAGATGAAGATCAGAGAGCAGTGGAGTCTGATCGCCAAGGAGGCCAGGGCGCACCCAAATGGTATTGTATCTTAAGACCGCAGACCGACACGGAGGAATGGCAAGATAGCAAACCTGGCCTTTTTTCAAAGTACAATCCCAACTTTTGACTGATGTGACTGGAAAAGATCTGGAGAGGCCTGAGTCAAAATGACAGTTCCTTGATTTAAACTCCATATTCTTTCGATTACGAAGTAAGTACTCTTATTCTTCAGCTGAATCATTATCCTAGGTCAATGTATCGACATTTTAATTGCTAGTACAAACACATATTTAAGTCTTCCTGCATTATTTCTGCATTTATGTGTGCATAAATATATATGTATTATGATTATGTATTTATTTTCTAATTTAACATCTGCTGATCGCGACTGAAGTTCAATACAGTGTTGCTGCTGCACATATTTCTTGAAGCGTGTTCTTTGTAATCTAGACGTAGGTCTAGACACATTCTTTCAAACATTAGCATCTATTTTGTTCGTGACAGATGCTGCTATTCGTGGTTTTAATTACAGCTGATGACTGAAACACAAATGGATATTTTTCGCAAAGCACAGCTTGAGTTAGAAAATAATAAATAAATAAAGGTTACTATTAATTAAAAGCCCTGTTTTTCACATTCTTTTCTTCAGCTCATAATGGTTGGTCGTGTCCTCAAATCTTACAACGTTAATTTAACTAATTTCCCGACTTCATACAATCATGGAATTTGCACAGCGACGTAAGTTGGGTGGCAATTTTCCTATTGTTACTTTCATGTATTTCTATACATTTATATAATATTTTAAAAGCATATTTTCTTTAATATGGACTTCTTGATCCTAAAATAAATAGTAGCCTGCAACGACCTTGGGTTTGACTGATTACAGACTACTTTAGGATTTACGCCACAAAACATTAGCTTGAAGAAAAGTACCCGAACACCGAAATAACTCGAAAAAATAATAAAAAGCTTTTTAAAGACCTACTTTTCTTAAACAATTCGTACTAGAAAAGCAAATATATATATTGTTTATGTATGACTAAAAAGAAAAGCATGGGCACGCCAATTCAAGAATTTATAAAGTGACTGTATATGAGAGCACGTCCATGCTTTTCATTTTAATGATGCATAAACAATTTTTTTTTTTTTTACTTTTTAGTAGGAATCGTTTAAGAAAAGTATGTCTTTAAAAAGTCTTTTAATTTCTTTTACTATTAATCTCATTGAGTTTAGTTGACTGAAATCGGGCAATTAAAGGTAATTGAGGATTAGTTGTACATTTCCTCCTATCCATTTCCTCCTACTAATAACAGCAACGATAACTTCAAACTCTATGAAGCGATTTGATAGGAGAATTATGCTTGCATCAAGGAGCCATACTGTTTTATGTCGTTCGTAGTTATTGGCCGACTCAAATGATACGTTTAGTTTATGGTGAAGTTAATTTCTGTTCTTGTTTGCTGAATGTCCTAAAATCACCTATTTTCATGAGCATTTTGCAGGGATACATTGTTCACACATCGATTGAAATGTTGCCATAGCAAACAAAAATTAAAAGAGTAAAAGTATCGTAGGACGTATTTGGTAAGCATTACAAAAGTCAAGAAAATTATTTGTTCTTCAAACTACGGCACAATTACTGTTTCCCAAACGACTTAAACCAGATAATTCTACTCTTAACACGGTATGTTAAGAACAATCCTACGAAATGCATAACACAGTACTTTATGCTAAGTAGTTCAAGCTGATTTATCAAGGATTCATTCATGACACGTTACTATAATTTTTATTTTGTACGTCACAGAAGTAAAGGTATATTCACAAGAACACACTAAAGATGGAGTGGTGAGTATAAAACGTCAGTATCCTTAAACTAAACCAAAAAATTATATAAAATTGTCAATATAAATCTAAATTAGCAACAATGGAGCATTGTTACTAACTTTTATGTATCTTTGCAAGTTCTAACATTTATATATTTTTTGCTATTTTATCTCCTTGGCAATATGAAGTGTGAAAAAGGCAATCATAACAATTGTGAAATAACACTATCAGTAAAAGGGTTTCCGATGTATTGAATGGAATAGCAATTGTGAAAGAAGCTTTCTGTTAAAATTAAGTTCTTCTGTGGATGATGAACAAAACTTGAGAATAACATTGTTTAAATGTATGGAGGAGTTTTTCTCGACTTTTTTTTTAATCCGCTTTTATCATGTATCTAGCCGGCGACCCACGTAAGTAATTTTCTTGTTGATAGACTAAGAACTTCCTTGGTACTTTGCATGGAGTACATAGTAACTGTCGATGTAGAAGTACGTATTTTAAGGCCTTTAGGCAACTATGGCTCAGGCCGTATGAATGATGATGGGATGAATTGGTGGAATGAAGAAAGTTGGAGGAAACGGGAGTACCCCGAGAAAACCCACGCACACGGTGTTTGTCCACCACAAAGCCCACATGGTATGAGCAGGGATCGATCCGACGACCCCTAGCACCAGAAGTGAACGCTCTACCAACTGAGCCACCGTGGCCCCACAAGATATTAGAGGAAAGGGGGCTAACTTGGGAACTAACCCACATAGCAGAGTACATCCCTGGGACATCCCATTTAGATCCCATTACCGTCAGAATGGTCCTGCTCCCATAGCGATGTCCTAAGGACGTCCGTGAGATAACTCTGTGGGCAATACAAACAGTTCATCCCGTATGGATGTCTCCTGGATGTCCCCCGGAAAGCCGTGCGGGATTACCTACCTGGAATTTCTATAAATTAAATCTACCTTACTATTATTATTATTTAATTAATTATAACTATACGAAGGATATGCCTTCGTATTGTTATACGAAGGATTAATTATAACTATACGTCAAATGGATGTAAACGGGACTTAAACAGGACGTCCTACGGACGTCCCGATATCCTGCCAGGAGATCCGTAAGATATCCCTGGGATGTCATGTTGCTATGTGGGAAGTGTCACGAAAACGTGCAATCTGTCACGAAACTTTTTTTTAACTGCAGTGACGATTGGAGTTCGAGAAGTAGCTAGAGATGAAAAGTTAAGTTGGTTTGAGGGACGAGTTCGTCGCGAACTAGTTCGTCAAAAAGACCAGTTAAAACGAACTAGTTCGTTTAGTTCATTTAGTTCGTAAACGAGAATAAGCCTTTACAGCAGCACAATGGCCTTAATTGCTTCATAATAAATAGACAAATTGTTATTTAGAATCTAATAAATAAATTTCGCTATCTTAAAAAAAAAACAGCAAGCAAAATAAAATATCTTCTTTAAAATGAATTAGGTTTTTTTGCTATGACACTAGTAAAATTGATGTAGTTTCCCGTCTCTCCTAACGACCCATTTACACATATCCCAGGACCACTAGCTTAAGAAATGTTGACATAGAATATTGTATTTTAATTGGTGGACATGCGGAATCTACAAAGGGTTAATGAACAAAAATTGGAAATCTTCGAAGTATAAGTATTGGAGAAGAGCGGAAAAATAAAAAAAGGGGGGGGAAATGAGTAATTTAAAGGCACTGAAAGAAGAATTATTCTGGATACAAATAGAAGTGTAGATGAAACCGGTTAGAACATTGATTACATAGGAATTGAGTATTGAAGGAAGCAACTGAAAGAGAAAAAAAAGATGAAAAGCAAGCAGATGATGACGAATGAAACTCTTTAAGGGCATTAATGAAGAAAAACTCATTCTAAGGTAGAACCAAAACCAGAAGATTGCGTCGAATGGAAAGGGTTAAGTTTAACTTGAAGCAATCCAGGTACCAGGTGTATGCATAAGTAGTTTCCGGTTTACCTAAGAGATGGCGCCAACGAAAAGTACGCAGCGTATTCATTTGACACATACGTCATTTTGTTCGTCTGACATTAAACTACAAACACACACAAGTTGAGTCCGCCAAACATTAGCGTCTTTGTTTTATCGTTCAGTGATCATGTCGAAGTTTCTGCCTTAAAAAGAACATTTGCATTGCTTTTCTTATTTAATCAAGAGAAAAAGGCTGTTGAAAGTCATCGTGTGCTGGTAGAAACATATGGTGAACACGCTCCATCGATTAGAATATGTGAGACATGGTTTCGACAATTTAAAAGTGGTGATCCGCCGTACTCCCCAGACCGCACCCGCCGTACTCCCCAGACCTGGCGCCATCTGACTATCACCTCTTCGCATCAATGGGGCACGCGGCCGCAGAGCAGCACTTCAGCAATTTCGAAGACGTTGGAAAATGGCTCGACGAATGGTTTGCCGCAAAAATCAAGCAGTTTTTCTGGCATGGTATGCATCAATAACCTGAAAGATGGGCGAAATGTGTAGAAGCCGATGGCCAATATTTTGAATAAAACAAAATTAATTTCCCCTGAAAATTACTTGTCTTCTTTACCAAAAAAAAAAGACAAAAACTTATGCATACACCTGGTAGTAACGTCGCGGACTTCGCATCGACGATGGTTAGGTACGTGACTTCGAACCCTGCGGCCGACCATCTTGACTGATGTTTCCAGGGTTGGCTCAGTTTCATCACGCGACTGCTGGGATGGTGCCTTACACCGATACTGTACTTAACCCATACCGGCCTGACCCAAAGATAAAAGGCCATAAATAAATTTATTTAAATTCAATTCATTTGAAGAACCTGCTGTTATCGATAGAACATTGATAATAATGATGGTGGCCTAATTATGAGCTATAAATCGTGTCTCCGCTGGAAGAAAAAACTTCGGTAAACTTTTATTTTATATGAGCCGGTCTAGTAATTGTTGACGTCGGCCCGTCACGATTATCCGTTACGTTCTAGTTAAAAGACACCCATGCCCCTGCCGGGACTCGAACCCTGGACCCTTGAGTCGTTGACGTAACATCTGAGACTACCCGCCTACCCGGTCGGCTCCGCTGCAAGAGGCTCATATGTTATTTTTGATGAAGCTTACTACTTTGCGAATACGGACCCACACAGAATATTGGAAATTTAAAATGTTACGGATAAAACAAAAACAAATAAATTAATTAACTCTGTGGCTTACGCAGCTCGCAAGTTCATCGCCGCAGTAGCAAACGTTCTCCATTGGATTTTATTCTGGGCAGGATCAAGACATTGTCATCCTAACGACATCTCGGTCTTACCAACGTTCCCTTTGCCCCCGACTTACCAAAAACGATAGGATCTTCGCTTTTGCCCACATCCGAGCTAGATGGCAAAAGTAAAAATAGAAAATGAAATTTACTAATACGCACCCATTTTCCATAGTTAATAAGTAAAAGTTATCTTAATTAATGGGTTAAATTAATTTCATAATCATGGCTGTTCTCCATAAGTTTAACTATGAGTTGATTGAAGTTTAACTATTCATGCAGTCAACAATTCGGATATAAATCTCGTATATTACATTTTAAAATATAGAATGGAATGATAAGTTAAGACATAAGAGCTTAAGATTTTCTGATTATTTGACTCTGATATGTTATCATCAGTTAGCTATGATTGATTTTGCTACGTCAGATTTTCGTATTTTGTCCTTGCGATTTTTATCCATGAGTTACCATACACTTAAAACGGACACCAAAGAGCGTGTAGGAAAATGACTGAAGCTCAACTCGAAACCCGACATAAATTTTCGACCGTCATTGGTGCAAGTTATAGTTTAGAGCTCCTTTTTTTTACCAATGAAGATTCATGTAATTCAAGCACGCATTTTAGAC